>JADRCD010142357.1:0-5000 GCA_019843815.1 Montemys delectorum | reverse complement strand
ACATGCTAAACACACAATGAATATTCATTGAATTGAATTTATTAGTAAGCATACTGTGATGGAACTTTGTCTTAATTTAAAATGTAGTGAAATATCTTATTCATGTCATTTCCTTTAGACATCAGTGTGTTGTTTATAACCAACACTAACTTGTGTGAGGTTCTTTTCCTAGCACATAAAATGCATTTTATGACAGTAAGCTTTTTGCTGCTTTCAATTATGTATAAGTTATAGGGAATACTGGTTTGTCAGAAAGCAGGGGGATTTTTAGTATGTCTACTCAAGAAACTGCAGGGATGTTCCTATGACTTTTCTGTAGTTTCATGTGGAATTCACTGCATAGAGGTAGAGCTAGAAAGATTCACATTCATGTGCATGCTCTTTGTTTCTTCCTACATCAGCATCACTTGCTGAGTGAAGAATGTGGAAACTCAATGTATGTTAATTGTATATTAACATTTATTGTTATAATTGCATATTATATACCTTAAATAGGAAATTCAATTTTCTATTTTCTATACTCAATCAGGCCTCTGGCTTCAAATGTTCTTTATGGGAAAATGGTTGTCAACTGTGTCTCTGCACCAACCTTTAATCTGAACTCTGGACAACTGTGTCAACTTCATTTTTGTTCAGCTTACTTATTCAACTACCTAGATGTCCACTAATATCCTCTGAATTTAAATGTCCAAAACTGATAGCTTGATTTTTTCATCCACAATTTTCTTACCTTCCCTTGGCCCCCATAATTCACACTTCAGTAAATGGTACCATAATTCATTGAACTAAACTTAGGGTATTAGTTCTACGCCTTTCTTTGGAACTTTTGGCCAGCTTTTTAAAAGAGCATTTCTTTTTGTACCTTCTTCGTTATAATTTAACTTTTACTGAAAGCTCTTATAGAACAGGGATTAGTGACCGATACCTGTAGTCTTCGTATCCTTGGCATTCAGAGAATCATGAGTGTGAGGCTAACCTGAGCTAAGAAACCTTGAAAGCAATTTAAAAAGAAAAACCTATCATTTCCAGCAGAATATTCAGCCACAGAGTTTGTTGGTAACCCAGTTAACAGAAATGTTGAGCCCCACATCTTTGAGGAAATTGTTATCTGAATAGGAAAGATCCAGTGATAGCAGAGAGCAAAGCAGATATTTCAGTTAGATGAGAGATCCTGAAATAAGAGCGCCTCACATCTGTTTAATAGCACTTTACTGAAATAGTGATGAGCCATGTGTATCAATTGGATTAATTAATATTATTAATTGGCCCTTTGAACATCATTGAATGAGTGTTTTTAATTTTTATGATGGCCCTATGTTCAATAAAAATATGAAATTGCCAGTAAGATTATAGAGAAGTATTGAATAAGGATATATTTTAAGAATACAGAGAAAATAAAAGATGAATGTAGAGTGTATTTCTTACTTCTGTACTTTTATCATCATTGCTTCCAGTTTTCTTATTACTGGCTCAGGTTTGGAGTCCTTTATAACATAGGCATTATTCACATATCCAGAACAGCACTGTCAAATAGGAATTGTGTTCCCATCCAGATAATTGAACTGATGTTCAAATTTGTCAAGTGACTTTTCCAAGGTTACAGAGACTGTAATTGATATGATGCATCAATTACAGAAAAAAAATTAAAGACTTTCTTTTCTCCTATTTGTCAGATAGTTTAGCTTCATCTATCATCTGAATTTTAATCTCTTAGTTTTCTAACTAGAAATGCTTCTTTCTGAGACATTTGAGGAATTAACTAAGACAGTGCCTGCTTTGTAGGTTATTGGAATTCTAATACTGTAGTGTTGCAGGCATCCCATTACTTCTAAATATGCATACTACCTTTCATATCATATGGAAGAAATCTGCATAGTGCATGTAGCTTATTAATATTTGCCTACTCAACCTGAACACTTATAGTTGACAGCTGTGCATCCATCTACCAACAAAATGAGACCCAGCGCATGTCAGTTCCCAGAAATCTCCTTTTCATGAGGAACTGTTTCCGAATGACCTCCTGACAATGTTCTCTACATACATGTGTAGAGATGGTAGGGCAAAGACAAAAATAGAAGCTTGTCATTGAGGAGAGCCACCATGAGGGTGCCAGGAATTGAATCTGAACTTCTGTAAGAGCAGCAAGTGTGCTTGCCCACTGAGCCATCTCCCCAGCCACTAAGTCTCTCAAATTTTCATCCTTTCCCTCAGCTAGTGATAGGTGATAATGCTATAGGATGATGCTGGCTAGTGCTAGGGAATATAGCTCAGCATCTGGATCATGATCAGTAGAGGATGCTGCAGACAATCCACAGAGTGCAATGGACTGTGAATTTCCCAAAGCAGGATGAAATATTTGCAGTTTTAACTCACATTTTCAACTGACTGCAATTTTCAACTTGCAATGATTCTAACTGAAATACAATTATAAGCTGAGGGAAATCTGTAGGTCTGGATGCATAGAGATGTAGGAATAATCTTATTTGAAGGAGACATTCATACCTCTTCTCCTGGCTCTGTTTCTTGGGGTGCCTTGGCTAATACACTACTGTAAATCATTTACACTTGATTTTTCTTTGTCTCGTGTGATCACTTTGGGTTTCTGAATGGCAGTTCACATAATCAGGTATCGTTCTCATAGTGGTTTTTAAGTAACACTCAGTACTCTTCCCAAAATTTTACAACTCTAAGGCAAATCATTTTTTTTTTTTTGGCTTTTACAGTTTTCATGAAAATGTCTATACCTTTTAATTCATGTAAACAAAATCATATTTAGCTAAAATAGCATACTATTTCCTCTTCCTTACAATGTCCAACTCCTTTGCATTATTCTGAACTACTTATGTCATTTAATGGTACTACATGTATTTCATTTACGTTCCTCCCTAAGAGACAATTTAGCCCTCAATGAAGCTCTGCATTCAAACACTTTGCCTCAGTATTTTGTACACCAATATGGCTCCATGGTCATTATATATCATTATATCCAAGTGTTGAGAGGGACTCTAAAAATTGTGACTTTGTCCATTTATCTAATTCATGAATCCTAAAAAGAAATTTGTGCCTAAAATATCTATTGGATTAATAAATATAAAGACTCAGGTTCTCATGAAGGGTGTACTGTTTACTTTATTACAATTATTATGCCAAAAGAATAGAAACTTTGGGATTTAGGTTTTCTCAGGAGCAACCAGAAGGTCATAAATAGTAAATTCCATCCATGTAACAGATAAGCCCTAAATAACTCTAGGAAGTATAACATGGTAGAAGTTTACTTATTTCCCAGTAACACTTTAATGTGACTGCCCACCAGCAGACATCCAGAAAGTGATTCAGGGATGAAGTTCACTTCCATTTTGTTTCTATCATCCTCTAGAGCTGCAGTGCCCTTGACTGGGAGACAAGGCTTATGAGTGAGCCATGTGCAAAGGCTCCCAGCCTCAGATAGGCATAAGACGCTTCATTCTATAACATGGTATCTAGAACCCAGATCCATGTCACAGGTCACTACAAAGGAACAGGAACGATTTGATGTAAGGTCATGATCTGAAGAAAAGAGAAACATGCTTTGAAGAAAACTTACGCCTACCTCAGAATACAACAGATGATGGATTCAGACCATGCAGGCTTGCAAGGATTTAAAAGGTCTGTAGTAAAGCTTTGCAGTGTGCCTGATAGCTTTAGATACATGTTTTTGGTACAAATAAATCAACAACCAAGGCTGTAACATTGATGTCTCTCTATAAATATTGTTGCCTAGTAGTCACTAAATTATAATGTCTGAATTAAATTAACTTATTGACATAAAATTTCCATTACCTTATCATCACATAAGTGAAGAGGTTAGCTGCTTCACATCTTTGCTTTTTGAGTTTTCACAGTAGTTTTATTAGTAATAGATGCAAACTGCGATAATACAAACATCTCTCAACAGGTAAATACACTATACTACAAGTATAATATGTAACAATGATCCTAAACAGAAAGAGATGTTATTGATTTCTTGGATAGGAAAGCTTTTCCTTTTTATGGGCTCAAAATTATCCAAGATTGAGGAAAAATATCTGTTAACCTATAGTTTTCTTCAAGAGTAATATTAATAATTCAGGGAAAATAGAGTTTATGTGTACTCATGTGAAAATTGCATGCATAACAAAATTACATATCTTTATCTACCTCCACATAGAATTTGAATGACAGGTAATGTCAAGCAGTTGCCAGCCCAGGTTACCATCTGAAAGAAACATCCAAGGGCATGGGAGAGGAGCCTAAGGATAGTTTGCCATAGTATTTCAGTTCAGATTGGTTGACAGATTTTAAGAGAGGTCGCTTTGTGTAATATGAAAGTAAGTAAAAGAATATATAAATAAGTAAAAGCAGTTCATTCCACAGAGAAATGTGAAAACAGTACTTTGTAAAATAATGTAATTAATTAATCCAATTTCATTTACTTGAATTACCAGATTGATTTTCTATGCATTACGCACAAATCATTGGCTTAAGGATTCTACAAAACTCTTAAAAATTAAAATTTCTCTTAAAAATTAAAATTTCCCTGTAATGCATATATAAATAATTATTCTACCTTCTCAAATTATTTATTTTGGTAATCCAGCAATCTGTGATATTTTAAATTTATGATTAAAGACCCACATCTTTCCATTCATTCTTGGACAGCACTATTTTAATTTTCTTCTTTCTTCACCCATACTGTTTTGAATAGCCCCTTAAATACTAGTGCATATTTATTGAGATCGTTGGTAAAATATAAAATATAAAAACCAATTATCATCATCCCTAAAACTAATCACCCCATTTCAGGTTGGAGTTGCTGATCACAAATGAATTCTAAGATTATAGGTGTTTATTCATCTACAAGTTTATTTTTTCTCACAAATTGTACAGTATTATTTAAATTTAAAAAATGTGTCTGTGTGTATGTGTGTGTGCGTGTGCGTGTGTATGTATGTATGTGTGTGTGTGTGTGTGTGTGTGTGTGT
>JADRCD010142354.1:0-22932 GCA_019843815.1 Montemys delectorum | reverse complement strand
TTTTTTTTTTTTTCGAGACAGGGTTTCTCTGTGTATCCCTGGCTGTCCTGGAACTCACTCTGTAGACCAGGCTGGCCTCGAACTCAGAAATCTGCCTGCCTCTGCCTCCCAAGTGCTGGGATTAAAGGCGTGCGCCACCACTGCCCAGTAGCAAGCATTGATTTTTTTCCCCCTCCTGATACCTAGAATTTAACCTAGAACCTTAGTATATTAGAAAAGTACCACTGAGCCACACCTCCAGTCTTCTTTTTGCCTTTTATCTCAAAACAGATTTTGCCAAGTTGCTCAGGCTGGCCTTGAACTCTCTGTAGCCCAGACAGGCCTTTAGCTTGGTGTTCTTCCTGCTTCAGCCTCTCAAGTAGCTGGGATGGCACTTCTGCGACACCAGGCCCAGCTCCAATTACATTTTTTTCCCATGACAAATACCTCCAACTGACACAGTATGAATTTCCTCTACTAGAACAGTACCATGTAACAGCGACACTGTTTTAATTGGGCCTGTGCCCTACAGTGCCTGCCATAGCGCACTCAATAAAGGCGGTTTCTGAAGGTCTAGGTCATTTTGCCTTGAGGTATAGGAAGCCTGAATGTGGAGGGGTAAGGGGCAGCCTTCCTTTAAAACCAGGTTCCAGTTATCCCTAGCCCCTCCTTCACTAGCCTGGTGGGGGTTAGGAGCTCTGCAGGAAGAGAGTGTCCATCCTCCGACATCCTTGAGTAGGGAGTGAGGGCCTCTCAGTGCTGAAGATGAATGGATCATCAAGGACTGGAGGAGTTGGAAGGGGTTGTGACTGGCTACGAGATGAGATGGAAGAGGAAAGGTTGAGGGCAGACAAGAATAAATGGTGAACCCCAGCCCATCGAGGGATTCCTATAGAGAACAGGTGCTTGCTTGGTCCAGCAGCAGAAACAGGATCTGGGTTTCCAAGTGGGGTGGAGGGAAAAGGCAGGGGAACAGGGGTGGCACCAGAACATGTGGTCTAGCTCAGGGAAGGCTGAGACTAGGAGGAGCTAACGAACCAGAGGAGGATGAGGGAGGAGACAAGGGTCATGCCCAGATTCCTGCCGTACGGGGCATATGTGTCCCACTGGATGTAAGGGGTTTACACCCAGTGTAACCCTGCATATGTCACTCCTACAGACACACCTGCTGCTCACCTAGCTTAGGGCGGTCCTCATGCCTTTGGCAAGTAGGTCTCCTTGACCACGAAGAGAGGCTTGGAATGTATGAGGGTACCTGAAAGGAATAGGGTCAGGCTGCTCAGAGAAGTGGATAGATAACGGGGCCACTGGCCTGTGCATACCTGTGAACAAACTGACACATATTTGCAGTTGGAGATAGCATGTGGGCAGGGTATCAAGGAAGGCAAAGCTCTGTTCTGGCTAGGTGTTCCACATTCATCCCAGCATCCTGCAGAGTGATTCCAGTGTGACCACAGCTTGTTCAGGCCTTTGACCCCTCGAGTGACCTTTAAACGGAATATGTAAGCTTGGGCCCGAACTTGTGACAAGGTGTGTTAACGTGTGAACGGCAGGCTCTGAGTCTGGGTTTGGGGGACACGACTTGTAAATCCGGGCGGGGCCACGGGCCGGAGTTTACTAGCTGTGGTCTCTTCTTTCTCCCACGCGTGATTTCCCCATAGCTCTGCGGCGCCCCCTCCCTCGAATCTGGCTGTAAGGAAGGTGGGAGACACCTGTTGGGGGGTTAAGAGGAGCCGAGCCCACCCCAACCTCTTCCGCTGCGCCCTCCCGCCCGCGCCCGCCCAGCAGGGCTCGGGTCCCGCCCCCGGGACCGCAGGCAGCCAAGCGACCGCCAGTGAGCGCACGGCGGTCAGAAGAGCGCAGGGCGGCAAGAGCGCACAGCGGGGACCCTGCGCAGGGAACCCAGCTGAGACAGGAGCCGCTCGAAAGGCGGCCGAGCAGACGGACCGCCGTGGAGAGACCCGGGGCTTCGGGCGGTGCCAGGCAGGTGAGTGTAGCTGCAGGGAGCCCACACTCCGGGCTCAGCGACCCGCCACCTCATGCCCGTCTGGTCCTATCCCGACACTGCTACCCTCTTCGTACCTCTTGGTTGATTCTTGTCTTTTATGTTTTTACCCCGTTTTTGTACCAGTGCCCTCTATTTTCTGTCTCTTTCTAGTCTTTTCTCTCTCCTGCTGCGTCGGGTCTTCCCGCGTCTCTCTCAACCCATCTTGCTGTCTCTTTTCAGGTGTCTGTCTGTCCCTCTCTAGTAGGTATTTTATCTCCTATTCTCGCTTCCTCCCTCCCTCTCCATCCTGGACCTCCTCAGTCCCTATGTTCCGCTCCTATCTCTCCAGCCTCTGTCTCTATATCTCCCTGCTGTGGTCTCTGTGTGTACGTGTGTACGTGTGTGCGTGTGTGTGTGTGTGTGTGTGTGTGTGTGTCACATCTTCCTGCACCACTCTTCCTTGGTTTCTGTTACTCTTTCCAATTTGCTTGGCCTCTCCCTATCTTCAGTCCCTGGCCATTTCTGACTCCCTATGTATAGTCTCTGTCTCTTTTGCTCCTTCTATCTCTCTGCCTCTGTTTTCTTGATCTATTAATCCTTCCCTTATAACTCCATGTACGTCCCTGAGCATGCATGTCCATGAGCATCTCCCCTTGTGTTGTAGGGTGTGGGTGCAGCAAGGCCCTGCACCCATAATTCCCTCCCCCACAGACGGCCCTTTCCTCAGGGCCCCGCCTGGTACCAGGAGCCCCCCCAGCAGGGGGACTGCGCCTGGAAGCTGTAATGGAGGCCCTGCAGAGGCAGCAGGCAGCACGGCTGGCCCAAGGGGTGGGGCCCTTGGCCCCTCCACGCCTACCGCTTCCACAGCCTCCTCTGCTTGGCGCCCGGACCCTACAGGCTCCTGAGGGGGCTCTAGGGGTAGTTGGGGCTGAAGAAGAGGAGGATGCTGAAGATGAGGAGGGAGAGACACCCTTAGCAGAAGAGGAGACAACGGAGCAGAGTCATCCAGGAGCCCGATGTCCCAACTCACCTTCCAGCCAGTCCCCTGGAATCCAACCACATGAGTGGACATACGAGGAACAGTTCAAGCAGGTAGGAACCCTCTCCCCACCACAGCCAGGCTGTCCCTCCTTCCTCCCTCTGGCAAAAATAGTCTACACATCCCTACTACCCTCTGCAAGACGTAAAAACAGACCTAGAGAGAGATAGAAAGACTGAAAGATGGATAGTGATGAGTCAGCAGAGACACCCAGATATGTAGAAAGTACACAGGCATTCATTAATGGGTAACAGAGATCCTCAAAACATAGGAACTGACCACTGGTCACCATAAGAGGCCATCGGTGAGTTGGAAAGAGAGATGGAAAGGGTGTAAGGGTTGTTGAGAGAAGAGGATCCGGAATCCAAGGAACCCACAGCAACACTACCCCATCTACCCTCTCACGAATCAAGTCACTTGTACCAAAGGGAGTATCTCAGGCTGGCTGCTGCCTTTAGAAGGGGAATGGGTTACTGCTCCGTTTGCAGGTTGGTACGCCCAGCCTCTTTCCTGCCACACCACTCTGCCATCCAGTATTTTCACCTGGCCTAAATTTCACGCGTGTCCGTTCCCAGCTTGTACTGGTTACTTCAGCTGCAGTGTAACTGAGCACCGCAACACACACACACACACACACACACACACATACACACACACACACATACACACCGTGCAAACTGGGTCTTTATGTACATGACCTTAATCCAAAACCTTCCGGACTAGGGACAGTAGACCAGGCTGTCACCACGGGCTTACTTGGAGCTGTGATTTCCAGCTCTGGCCTTCTGGTGGTATTACTCATAGGGTGTTGGTTTGGGGTGTTTTCTAGAAGGGCTAATATGTAGCTAGTGTTCTGCAGCATTGGTGTAAGACCATGGATGTCACTCAGGGCCTTGTCGCTCTGGAGATTCAGCTATAGTGACTGGTTCTCCAGGGCACAGCTCCGGGCTTATGATGGACAAAATGTGGGTATCATTGTGGGTACCCACGTGAGACTTAGAACTCTGGGTCATGTGTGTGTAGCTCCAATGCTGGGTCTCTGGGGGTCTGATACTCATGGGAGGATTTTACAAGGTTCTTATTGAGGGATGGAGTGTTACTTCTACGCGTGACTCATAGCAAGCTGAGGCTGAGAATCTGTTACTCTGGGTCAATGACTCCATTATCCTGGAACTGTTCGTTTTAGACTTGGGAGGCAATATTGGAGGTGGGGGTGGCCAGCAGATTCCTAGGGTTCTGTCATCTCTGGTTCTGTGTTGTGTGGCCAGTGCCTGTGTGATAGCTCCGATCGTAGACACTGTAACCACCTCTGGAAGATCAGACAAGATGGCTCCTATAAGGAGTTCCCCAGCATCCTGCTTGCCCGAATTCACCCTAGTTCATGTCCTGGCCCACAAGGATACGAACTGCATGACACCCTTATACAGATTAAAGGGGATGGATACATAGTCATCGGTCTTCCCCGTGTGGAGCACAGCCTCAGCCTGCCTTCCCTCCTGCCGCTATGAATGTCCATCCTCAGGATAGGCAAGACTGTCCTGAAGAGCAGGCTGAGCTATGGAAGTACCTTCTAGCTTCTTGTCTCCCTCTATCTGTCACACAGGCAAGGTTTGAGATGCCTAGAGGCACCACTAGCCAGGATAGGTCTCATGGATGTATTAGACAAAGGCACCCTGCCTGCCTCTGGGGGGTTGGCCTGGTGCCAGAGAATATACGTTCAAATTCCATTCACGATTTCACCAAAATTGGGGCTCCAGGGGTAAGGGAGGCAGTGGAGCTGGAGTATAACCTTAGTCCTTTCCCCAGCTGTATGAACTCGACTCGGACCCCAAGAGGAAGGAGTTTCTGGATGACCTGTTTAGCTTCATGCAGAAGAGGGGTAAGCAAAACGATGGGGAGGGGGGGATACCTAGACGTTTCTCCTACTGATGAGGTTTTGAGGAAGGGAAAACTCAGGATGTAGTCCTCAGGTGAGGTCCTCCCTGCAGAGGACTGAGGTTGGTGGCACCTGTCCTTTGGGTCCTCAATAGCATCCTTAACCTCTGACCCTGCCCCTTTCTCCACCAGGGATTAATTAGTGGTGGACCCACAGGCAGGTTAATGAGTTTGAGATCAATGAGGAAGGTGGGAGGGAGAACTGGTCAGGACTAGTTTGAGATAGCAGGGTCCCAGGAATGCCTTGGTTGTATACAGTGTACCCTTCTTCCTGCCTCGTCTCCTCTCCACTTCCTTTTGCTTTAGCCCAGGGCACTCCCTATCTGTCCTGCAGCAAGAAGGAATAGAGTTAGACTGAAGGAAGGCTTTCCTAAAGGAAGGGCAGAGGCCCTGTGAATTGGGTATCGAAGAAGGGATTTCTCTCCAGAAAAATCTCAGTGTTGAAAGCATACAGAAGGGGTCTGGGGGGGGGGCAATGAGGGTGGCCAGCAGTCCATCACTTCCGCTTCTCCCCAGATTCATGGGTCTGAACACTGACTCATTATCTGTCTCTACAAAGCTAATTAACTCACTCAGAGCGCAGCCTGATAAGCTGCTAATTAACTGGCTGCACTGCCCCCCTCCCAGGACAGCTTCTGGCCCAAGTCTCCCCAGTCTCCAACACAACGTTCAGCAATGTTTTCTGGTCCCTTCCTTCCCCAAAGTGAGCACCCCAGGTTTTCTTGCTTCCCAAGGAGATCTAGTCACGGCCACCCCAGTGTTCCTTCTCTCCACCTTCCCGGAGACCTTCTCTCTCCTGGTAATGGGGTGGCGTGGTCTGACAGCACAGCCCACACCCCGAGCCCTGCTTCCCTCTGCTCAGCTGCAGGGGGAGGAGGTCTCCCGGGGCCGATAATTTCCCCCCATTAATCAGGCCGCAGCTAATTGTTCGGGTCCAAAGGCGCCGGTGGAAGGGGCTGGGATCGGTAAGGAATTAACTGGGGCCCATCGCTCAGCTCCGACAGGCCCCTTTGTCAGGGCTAGCTGGCGGGGGTGGCTAGGCTGAGGAGCTGGCTGGCCCAGGCGGGATCTGATTCTTCTGCACCTGCTGTTGTCCCCTGCCTTCCTGCAACCTTTGGGGGTTGCCGCTTTGGGGAGTATAGCTCTTCAGCACCTACGAAGTCCTTGCTACAGCCAGCTCAGCAAACTAAAGCTTTCAGGCGAATCTGGCTCTCTGGTAGATTAGAATGGCTTTTCCTTTTTACATATTTGGAAAACAGAGTTAAAACAGGCATAACATTTCCAGGCTGTGAGATTCTAATCTCTGCGCCTGTGAATAAAGTTTCATTGGAGAATCACCATGCGCATCCTCTTAGATATCATCTAAGACTATTCTCGGATATAGTCGCAGAGCTGGGTATTTATAACAGGTACCCTTTGACCCACAAAGTCTAAATGGTTACCTTCTGGCCCTTTACAGGAAAACCAAGCTGATTTCTTGTCTTAGTCTTCTGTCCTTCCTGCTATCGGGGATGGGTAGTGGGAGGGGGGTTTCTCAGCCTGTAATCCTACCCTTCCTCCGCAGTCCTTTCATGAGACCTGTCCTTACCCGAGGACATACCTAAGATGTCCTCAGAGGTCTAATCTTACTGTTCTGACTTTGACTTTCTACCCGCTTCACACCAGGGACGCCAGTGAACCGGGTACCCATCATGGCCAAACAGGTGCTGGATCTGTATGCGTTGTTTCGCTTGGTGACAGCCAAGGGAGGCCTGGTGGAAGTCATCAACCGAAAAGTGTGGCGAGAAGTCACACGCGGCCTCAGTTTGCCCACCACCATCACCTCTGCCGCCTTCACGCTACGTACCCAGTGAGGACCGCAGAGGACCAGAGGGGCTGGGCCGGGCGCGAGAGTGAAGGGAGGGGCGGGGAGGGGCGGGGATGGGACCATCCGCTGCGTCCAGCCTCCCACCGCCCATTCGTCCGCCCCTAGGTACATGAAGTATTTGTACCCATACGAGTGCGAGACGCGGGCACTCAGTTCCCCAGGGGAGCTCCAGGCTGCTATAGACAGCAACCGGCGTGAGGGCCGCCGCCAGGCTTACACAGCGGTCCCGCTCTTCGACTTAGGAGGGCCCACACCTCGGGGCGCTCCTGGCCCCGCCTCGAGTCACGGCCCCGCCCCGACCACGACCCCGAACTGCCCCGGTCCCACCCAGGGTTCTGCTTCTGGCTTACCAGCGCACGCTTGCGCTCAACTGAGCCCAAGCCCAGTAAAGAAGGGTGAGTGGGGGCGGGGGGCGGAGTTTGGGGTCCGGCGTCTCTGAGATCTGTGCACAGGGAATATCAAAATGTAGGGACTCAGATGTGGGAAGCACTGCGATATGAGAGCAGCAAGATCTGATGGGGATCAGGGGTTTGGGGATCCCTAAGTTAGCGATCGTGAGCCTTGAGGTCAAGAAGACCCGTGAAATCTCAAGCCTTCCACAGCAGCCTTATTCCACAGCTATCCTCATAGGGATCCCATTTGGGTGTAGTTTGCAACTCCTGCGACTTATTTAACAACAAAGAGCAAAGAAAGCTTGCACATTCTGTGACCTAAACCAGCCCAGCCCTATATACGCTGGCCCTTTTTTCTCCACTTCTTCATTCTCTAGGCCAGAGTCTTTGGATGGGAGGAGAGACTGAGCCTGGCTTGTCAACCTGTACGACCTCTGTTGGTCCCAGGTCTAGGGGAGAATCAAATTCAAATGTTGGTTGGATCAGAGTGGCCTGTGTTTTTGTTTTTGTTTTCCAGAGGAGAGTGGAATCCCACCCCCTCGTCTGGCGCCACCTGTCGGCTTAGCCTTGGAGGCAGCACGGGAGAAGCTGGCACCAGAAGAGCCTCCGGAGAAGAGGGCTGTGCTGATGGGACCCATGGACCCACCTCGACTGGGGCCACCCCCTAGTTTCCTGCCCCGTGGCAAGGCTCCCCTAAGGGGTGAGGAAAGGCTTGTTAGAGAAGGCTTTGGGCTAGTGTTCTGAGGGGGAAGATGGACTCTTCACCTTACGGGTGTTGGAGGTGGTACAGGCAGGTCCCTTTATAGACAGACACTTAACTATGGTATGGGGTTCAAGCGCAGGAATAAGGAAGGAGTCTAAGTGTGAAATCCGATTCCCCCCACATGTGACTTCCCTACCTTCTTCTGGACAGAAGAGCGGTTGGATGGGCCCCTCAGTCTGGCGGGCAGTGGCCTCAGCAGTATCAACATGGCGCTAGAGATCAATGGGGTGGTCTACACCGGTATGGGAATTATAGGCTGTCTATATTGGCATGAAGTTGGGGTTTACACTGGCATGGGGAATTTTAGATTTTCTCTGTGAGCATGAGGTTCAGGGGGTATCTGAACTTGCATGGGGGTTCAGAGTATTGTTACACAAGAACGGGTTCAGGAGAATGTCTACACAGCATGAGGTCCCAGCATGGTCTACGAAGCACGGCTGCCATGGGATGTCTGCCTTGTCATGGACTGTGAGTGTCAGTATTTTATTGTGCACCACTTCAAGCTACCCACATTGGCATAGGAGCTTCTCACTGACTAGAGGGACTTGTCGTCAATGGTTTGCGGGGGTCTCACATACTTTTGTTTATTTTTGAATTTTACATCTCTTCGACTCTTTATCAGGTATCCTCTTTGCTCGACGCCAGCCTGTGCCAGCATCCTTGGGCCCAACCAATCCTCCACCTCCACCCTCTACAGGGCCCCCTTCTAGCACCTTACCCTGAAAGCAGCTACTGAGAACCAAGAGTCCCAATATCATTGCTTGGGGGTGGGGGAGAAGGCACCCTCCTACCTCGATTCTTTCAGGATGTGATGCCCACTCTGGGATCCAGTCCTGGTTGATGTCAGCATGCCACTTGCACACCAAAGGGATTTGTTATTACGTTCCATCTACCTCACTGTGAAAGGAGGACACTGCCTCCCTAGCTAATTCCAGCAGCATCTACCAAAGAGCTTTCCTCCCAATAACCCCTATCATCCCCTCATGTGACCCCTATGTCAACATCACCTCTGGCACCCCACCTCTTTGAGTCAGTTCTGCTCCTTTTCAGGAAGCAGGTGAAGGACTGGATTTGAACGTGGAGCTATCCCTTGGGTTGCATCTGGAAAATAAAGTTGTACTCCCTGTGTCTCCTGTGCCTCCTCTTCTTGCTTGGGACCTGGGACCTGGGAGGTGGGGGATACACAGACTCCACTGAGCTGTCCAAGTGGTAGGCAAAGCTCCGCGAGAAGAGAAGAGCGCTTTTTTTTTTTTTTTTTTTGAGGGAAGCAAGTTTTCTCTACATTGTTCCCTGATTGGTCTTGAATTCACTCTGTAGAGCAGGCTGGCCACGAACCTAGTCATCCTTCTGTCTCCCTTTTTTCTCCTAGTACCACCACACAGAGCGCGGTCTCAAATCAGACTGTTTGGGTGTAAGTCCTGACGATAAGAGGCTTAGGTGCAATTCACTTGATCTTTAAAAGATTCCAAAATGTATGGTGTCTCCCTCAGGAAGCTGCCTACTGATCTATGGGTATGAACCTATCTTGGAACAAGAGGTCTATTTATACGCTAACCCTCAGGGAATGGTTGGGGGGAAAAAAAACTCTTTGTATCCTGGATTTAGAACAGTAAAAGTCTTGACAACCAGGTCTTGGAAACCAGGATAGGGCTAAGACCCAGGACGTTACCTAGGTAACCAGATTGCTTTGACAGCGGTTACTTCCGACCTCCAAAGACTAAACCGTGACGTCACTTCCTACAGGGCGTGCCAGTGCTCTCGGATTGGCCAGTCTTCTTATTTGGGCGGACGTCCCACCCTCAGGCTGTTCCGGACTGCTGCGGCCCGGCTGCTGAAACGATGGCGGCTCTGACGGATGTGCAGAGGCTACAGTCCCGAGTGGAGGAGCTGGAGCGCTGGGTGTACGGGCCAGGCGGGACCCGAGGCTCCAAAAAGGTGAGAGGTCCGGTCTATCGATCCGTTTCTGGGGCAGGGCAGAACAGGAACTGTCCGCTGGCCCTGCCCTAGGGTCTGATGCTACCACTGCTGTCTGGTCGTCCTCAGCCCAGGCTTTGAAATAACAAAGATCTAGAACCTCCTGGTACGAACCTGACCCTCGAGGTCCGTTCCCGAGGGGATTGGGATATGGAGAATGCTTAGGCCTTTTTGAGATGGGTTCGGTGACAACTTTCACAAAAAACTGTACGCGTTCACAGCCGTACTAAGGAGACCAGGCGCATTTAAAAACAGATAAATGGGAGTTTCAGTAAGAGCTGAAGCCCGCAGTTGGAGTGTTGTCCTAGAGCCGTGCAAAATTAATTGCTTAATGAATTGCGGGTGGACAGGAACCCTAGAGGAGGCAGAGCACAGGTGGATAGAGAAAGGCTCCAAGGGGTGAGTGGGGAGGTCTGAGCAGGTCCAGATAAGGAAGGTTGATAATTGGGCCCAGGTGTTCAGAACTGACAAAAACTTAGAGATGCCTGAAAATCCCCTTTTACGATATGGAAACCACTTACTGGAGCGCTTCCGGTAGTATTAGGAATGTTCTGGAACTGAGGGCATCAAAGGTAATGACGTGCTTGTGTACTTTTTGTAAAATTGTCACCAGCACATTCTCTTCCAAGTAGAGAACCAACTTTTTGAAACCTCTCCCCCTTTGGCATCCATTTGTGTGCCTTCACTTGTGTATTAGTCCCTTAAATATTAATATTCACCTTTTACAAAAGCCTTGGGTGAAGTCATTCATTTCCTCAGCCTTCCCCCCACCCCCCAGCTGACTCTTGACTGTTAGAATGGTGTACTAAGTCCTAGGCAGGTTCATTCACTGCCCTAAGTTCAGTTAAATTCATTTCATGTCTTTATGTCTCCAGTGTGTTCCCGGTTTTCTGAGCCCCTGATTGATCTCTGTCTATTGGTCTCCTCCACTGGGACATCCCTCAGACATCTCAAGCTCAAATCCTTAACTCTTAACTGTATTCTGCCTCTGCTTCTAAACTGATTTTCTTGTGTATTCTCTAAAGTGGGGATTGTACTGTGTTTGGGATCCTAGAGAGTGTTGGGTCTCCTAGACTAGACTTGATATGGAGGGTATGGGGCTAGGGTATAGGTAGGCCAGCCAGTCTGTTCCCCAGCCTTGAGCTAAGAAAGATCTGGGCAAGGGTATTTGCATATTTCATGCCCAGATATAGAGGTTAGGAACCAGGAAGTATATAATATGTAACGGTGCCCCATCAAAGCCTAAATGAGTTCATTATCTCCCCAAGCAGACAAGTGCCCACACCCCATCCTGCAAAGGAGAACATGATTCACTCCTCCTCACGTTAAAGGGTGCCTAAAGTTGAGACTGTTCCTTTTAAAAGAGAAGGGAGACCTTCAAAGGCTTGAGAGTCTAGAGAGAAAATAGATCCTTCTTCCAGGTCTTTATTTTGGTTATTTTGGTTTTTCAAGACAAGGTTTCTCTGTGTAGCCCTGACTGTCCTGGAACTCACTCTGTACACCAGGCAGGCCTCAGAAATCAGCCTGCCTCTGCCTCCTAAGTGCTGGGATTAAAGGTGTGCACCATCACAACCGGTTTTTTTTTCCTTCCTTTCTTTCTTTCTTCCTTCCTTCCTTCCTTCCTTCCTTCCTTCCTTCCTTCCTTTTAGACACAGTCTTTGTTAAGAAGCCCTGGCTATCCTGGAACTTGTCATGTAAACCAGGCTGGCCTCAAAATCACACAGAGATCCTCCTGCATCTGCCTCTAGAGTACTGGGGTTAAAGGCACGCGCCACCTCATCCCAGTTCTTCTAAGTCCTAAGCCAAGTGGTATACCTTGGGATTACCCTCTTCTTCCTTTCAGGTGGCTGACGGTCTGGTCAAGGTGCAGGTGGCTTTAGGGAACATTGCCAGTAAGAGGGAGAGGGTGAAGATTCTCTACAAAAAGAGTAAGTACTTCTGTCAGGCGTTCCATTGCACTGCCTCCCGCGTCTGTCAGCCAGTATGTCAGCAGACTAGCCCCTTAGGATTGACGTCATATTACTGCTGATGTGGTGAATTGGGTGTGCTTTCTTGTAGCTAAATCCCAAGCCTATGCCCAGCATCCAGAGTTGGGGGCCGAAACATTTTTCTTCAAAGCTGTCCTTGGTGGATAGGGTGTGATATCTCTCTAGGCAAGTCTGAGAAGGAAATTGATCACTCAGAGCCCCCAGTGTTGGTTTACCTAAACATTTCAAATTATCGAAGCTAGTGACTTTCTCAGTAATCACAAATGAGACAGACCCTTGGCTTGTCGTATGGCACTGAATAGGAAGGTACCTTCTGCCTTGGTGAGAATAGGATGGTGGGAATGCTAGGGGTGGGGCACGGCCGAGTGGGGGCAACACTTGGGTTCCGGGCCCCAGAGCATGAGGTCAGCCAGCAGATGGTGATAGCTGCATCACCTGAGGAGTAGGGGACCGGTGGATGCTGCTGATCCAGCGCAGTGTGGTCAGCTCATAATTCAAGGGGCTCCCCAAGGGTTAATGCTCCCCAAACGTTACTTAACACTTATGTATTTTTGTGTGTGTGCGCGTATGTGTTTGTGTGTGTATGGTCACAGGACAGCCTGTGGGACTCAGTTCTCCTTATATCATGTAGGTCCCAGGGATCAAACTCAGGTCATCAGGTTTGTGAGCAATTACCTTTTTACCTGTTCAGCCATTTTGCCAGCCTCCAAACTTCCTTTATAAAATAAGGTCCCATTGGGCAGTGGTGGCGCACGCCCTTTAATCCCAGCACTTGGGAGGCAGAGGCAGGTGGATTTCTGAGTTCAAGGCCAGCCTGGTCTATAGAGTGAGTTCCAGGACAGCCAGGGCTACACGGAGAAACCCTGTCTCGAAAAACAAAAAACAAAAAAACTCACCCACACAAACAATAAATAAATAAATAAGGTTCCATTTTAAGTCTTTTTTTTTCTTTTTTCTGTCCTGCTTGTTTGGTAGTTGAAGACTTGATCAAATACCTAGATCCTGAGTACATTGATCGCATCGCCATACCTGAGGCCTCGAAGTTGCAGTTCATCCTTGCAGGTAATGCTAGGCCTCAGTGCACATGCACTGCGGATATCAGCTGTGGAGGACTCAGGCACAGAGATGGCTTCCCTCCGCTACTTTGATATACATATTAGTCTGTCAACTACCTTCATATTCTGGCTTGGCTGAGACCCCAGGTGGGTCTGTTGTCAGCACTGGGCATAGTATATACCTCTAGGCCAGCTGCATACGACAGTGCCAGGCATTTGGTTGCTACTTCAATACTCTATCAAAGACCCTTCCCCAGGATTTTCCTTTAGTATCCTCCTCAGTGCTCACTGGGCAGAGGATCTTCCTAGAAGGGGCAGGCACCAAGAGCATCACCATCCAGGAGAAGGGGGAACACTGGCATGAGACTCTTCCTTCGTTTTTTATGGTCTGTCTCTTTTCTTTTTGTACATTAAGTTACAGCACACTCATAGAGAACAGGCTTGAGTCGCTTAGCTGCCTCTTCTCATGTTCTCTTTGTTTGTTTGTTTGGTTGGTTGGTTTTTTGAGACAGGTTTCTCTGTATAGCCCTGGCTGTCCTGGAACTCACTCTGTAGACCAGGCTGGCCTCGAACTCAGAAATCCACTTGCCTCTGCCTCCCAAGTGCTGGGATTAAAGGCGTGCGCCACCAACGCCCGGCCTCCTCTCACATTCTCATGAAGTGCGCTTCCCTGGGTTGGGCAGCCTGGTGCTTCCACGCACACAGAGGCCTTTATCTGGCTTCTTTTTTGATCCTTTCCCTTCACTCATTTCAGGAAGCTATCTCAGCTCTTAGAGTCCAATATGTGGGTCACACATTGATTCTCTTGGCAAGAACTTTGCCCTTAACTGTCCACAACGCCAGTAGTATGTGGAGTGGCACTGTGGCGCTCCCTGTTTTGCCATAACACATGGTATTCCTTTTTGAACTGTACCTATTCTCCTGATGGCTGCAGTGTCACCCTTATACATTCACGTATATGTGGCCAAAGGAACAACTTGTCAATGGGGTCTTTTTTTTTAAGATTTATTGTGTGACCATGCTGTGTACTGGTGTGTCTGAGGAAAGGCGTGCACACTGAGTGCAGTGCCCGCAGAGGTCAGAGTCATCCTATCTCCCTAGAGCTGGGTTAACAGTAGCTGCAATGTACTCGGCATGGGTGCTGGGAACTGAACTGGGGCCTCCAGGAGAACGGGACGCTCTTTTCCATCTCTCCAGCCCCTGCTTGCTTTCTATAGAGAACATACAGCAGGCTCCTTTCCTCTTCCCCTTTGCATTTGCCATTGTGGCAAATTCTGAAGATGGCGGCTCTCACTGAAAGCTCAGCATCTCTCTCCTGCTGGGACTTCAGCATCCTAGGCAAAGATTCTAGTCGGTCTGTCATTCTGTGGGCAGAGTTTTCGGATCTCCGCTGTGTGTTCATTTATCCAGTGGAAACCAAGCTAGGCATAGTGGCCATGTGTCCAGAGTCCTAAGAACTTGGGACATTGAGGAAGAGGATTATAAGCTCAAGGCTAGCCTGGGTCAACAAAACGTGATCCTGTGTCACAAAGGGATATGAAAAGAAAATAAATGCAAAGGGAAACGGGAAACATCTATTGATCATACACTGCGAACCAGGCTTGATTCTGGGTATAAGGCATACAGTGGTGAACCAGAAAGTCTTTGTCCTCATGAACACAAACAAGTACAGGTAGTTGTGCCTGCTTTAGGAACCTGAGCTTGTAACCTACCTGAGAGAATGGCGACTGTGTAACACTGAGGACTGGGGAGGAGGGCCAGCTCCTGCTGAGAGGGGCTATCAGAGTTCCCAAAGGGCTCCTAGATCCATGGCCATAGCTCAGACACCAAACTGAAGGACTCTTGCAGCCTCCCTGTCCTTTCCTGCGCTCTTCCTCAGGAAGCATGTATCCACGTACACAAAGACAGTCATATACTCAAGTTATCCCTTCCGCTCCGTACATCACATCCTCACGGGCATTTCCATCATATCCTGGCCTACTTAGGAGCCCCAGTGTCTTCTCCTTCCTAGGATAAGATCCTAACACTTCAGGCTTGTAGTCTCCTGGACCTGCCCTCCCCACCAGCTCAGTGATTTCTTTCCGACTGGCAAGGATCCCTTCCTCCATTAGTTTGCACACGACAGCCTTGTTCCTGAACACCTTCTGCTCTGTGGATTTTCATACACTGGAACCCAGACCTGCTTCTGTCCACTCTGGCCTCTCTCCCACTCTGTCTCAGCTCCCCTGTCATTTGTAATTACCTGTGCCTCTGAGAGCCAATCAGCAGAACCCACCTGTCCCCTCTCTCAGATCGTTTGTGGGGCCCTTGGCTTAGGGAAGCCACGTCATCGGAAGCACTCTGTCTCCTGTGGACTAGGAACACTTGCTGAGCTATTGACAAGAGTAGAAAAGGATCTGGAGTTAAAAGCTTGAGGGCAGGGATGTGTAGCGGTAGAGACAGATGAGTCAGGCAGCAGCATCCCGGGCTGGCCAGCTCAGGCCCAGCCTTGCATCCCGGCCAGCCCATAGCTCCTCACGTAGGTGTGGTAACGGCAGTGCTTCTGGTTGCTTCCTTGCTGTCATCTTGTCTTTGTGCTTCAGAGGAACAGTTCATCCTCTCCCAGGTGGCACTCTTGGAACAAGTGAATGCCTTGGTGCCCGTGCTGGACAGCGCTTCTATCAAAGGTATCCCTGTGGGGTTGCATTCCACTGCGGGCTGGGGGAGGTGGTTGAGTGGGGCCAAGGCTTCCCTGTACCAATGCTGGATCTGCTCCTTAGGGTCCACCACCTGACTACGGTTACGGTTCCCCAGTAAGAGCCTAGATCCGGGACCTCAGGCGGTTTGGCCTAAGGCACAAACATAAGTTCCAGCAGGCCCAACCCCAGATACCCCTTCTGCTTTCTCCCCGCCCCTTTGCGCCTCTCCTTCAGGGTGCTGCAGAGCCCACATTTTATTGTCAGAACCCCTGCTAGGTGTGTGACGTTTTCCTGCTGCACTGCTAAGAGTCCCTGGGCTTAGGCCTCGACAAGCAGGCAGTGGTTTTAATTGAATCCAGATATCCATCTTGCCTGTCTCTAGAGGTATTTCTCTCAGCTCCTGTCCCTTCCCTGATCAGCTGCCCGCTTGAGTATCTGACAGCCTAAAGCTGCAGGCGTAGCATAGTGGGCAAGGCTGTCAGTGTGTGGGGGGATCCAAGGGGCCAGTGTAGGGACCTGGTATTCATTTCCAGCCCACCTAAGCTCTCCATCCATTAGGCTAGGGAGCCAGCCCTGCTGGGCTGACAGCAAAGGGGCAGGGCCTGTAATAGGTAAAGTCTCTTTACTTGGCCCTGCTCATAGCAAACAATACTGAGGACTTTAAGGTTCTGTCTTCTGGGCACCTGGTGTACCCACCCCCACCTCATGGGTCTCGGAGTAAGGCTGGGGTAGGTGGGGAGCCCCCTCCAGCTACAGCAATCGGTCGATGAAGCCTGGCGTTTGTTTAGCTTCTCTACTCAATACTGTAACCCTGCGGAAGACCTAATGACTATTGAGCAGTCCCGGGGGAGGGCGCAAGCATCATCAGGCAGTGTGCGTTGTGTTTTACAGCTGTTCCTGAGCATGCTGCCCGCCTGCAGCGCTTGGCGCAGATCCACATCCAACAGCAGGTATGGAAGGAGAGAGGACTGGAAGGGAAGGTAGATGTGATGAGACATCGTGTCAGCTGTGTCCCCTCCCTACTGCCCACTGTTACACCCCCCACCCACTGTCACACCCCCCCACTGCCCACTGTTATACACATTTCCACTCACTGTCACATCCCCCCACTGCCCACTGTTACACACACCCACCCACCCACTGCCCACTGTCACCCCCACCAAGAGACCTCTGTGTTGTCCGTGGAGGTTTGCCCTCTATTTCCAGATGTCCCAGGGAGGGAAAGGACATGCAGGTCTTCTGCCTTCCAGAATAGGGCTTTTCTGAGATACTAGAAGGTTGAAATCGAGAGGTAGACAGTAGTGCCTGTGGATCTGTTTTTAATTGCAGGTGAATATCTTTTCTCAAGCTCAAAGACTGTTTAGAAATAGAGACTGAGGTACTAGAGAGATGGCTCAGCCCTCAAGGTTACTTGCTCTCAGCTGAGGGTATGGGTTCAGTCTCCAACACATGACCATTACCAGCCAACCTGTCACTGAATTCCAGAGGATCTGATGCCCTCTTCTGGCATCTTTGGGTACTGCATGATGCACCCACATATAGGCAAAATACCCATACGCATAAAATGAAAATAAAGCCTTAAAAAACATAGGGACATAAGAGGAGGGGGTGTTGATGTGTGGAAGAAACCACTCCTGTCAGTCTGTGGGCAGCTGTTTCTGGACTGGGCCCCCCCCCCCCCCCCCCCCCCCCCCTCCCCCTCCCCCCGGTCAGTCTGTGGGCAGCTGTTCCGGGACCTGGCCTAGGATGGAGAGCTCCTGTTTCGTAGTTTGCCTTATACGGGAGGTTATCCAAGCACCTTCTCTTCTAGGTCTGGAGGGTATAATGAGGCAGGAAGTTCCGTGGGGCGTGGGGCTTTACTCGCCTCCTCAGCTCTCCTTTGGCTTTCAGGACCAGTGTGTGGAGATCACTGAGGAGTCCAAGGCTCTCCTGGAGGAATATAACAGGACTGTATCTTTTGCGCTTTGTGCTCCTTAACGGGCATCCTCCTCCCCCTCCTACACTGTCCTCCCAGTCTCTTCTCCCACCCTCACCCCTTTGGGCACATGCAAAGTCTCTGCCTCTTCATTCAGACTCTTGTTGTCACCTTGACTTGTCACCAGACAATGCTCCTCTCCAAGCAGTTTGTGCAGTGGGATGAGCTACTCTGCCAGCTAGAGGCTGCCAAGCAAGTGAAGCCAGCAGAGGAATGACAGCTGCTCCCCATGTCCCCACCAGGGCCTCGAACCAACCTGTCTTTATCAGGCAGAGACAGCTTTGTCTCTGAATTCGGATGCTACCTGTCTGTTCAACTGGCGGCTCTGAGGTCAGAGGTCAAGTTTACCTTACAGTCATGATTTGTACTCCCTGTCAATGTATTTATTCCAGTGACAATAAACTGTAGAGACCACTAAAGGAGTTTGTTGGTTTGCTGATGTAGGGTGGGCTTGGCTGAGAGGCTCTCTGGGTGGTAAAGGGGAGAGCTGTCCACCCCATGGGGTGGGACCAGGAGCTATACTCCTGCTCTGGTGTGCTGAGAGTTTTCACATCATTTGACTGATACAGCGGGGCACTGTATATTTATTTATCCCATATTTGCAAATTACCCTCTAAATGTCATATAATGGTAAGTAAGGAAGGTGCAGGTGGGGACACCTAATCCCTACACAGGGTTTGGGGAAGGCCAGATAGGTCCACATGTCAGATGGTCATGGACGAGCAGGCAGGGACGTGCCTGTGTGTACACATAATACCAGTAGCCAGAGAAGGAGCCCAAGAGGTTTTGGATGTAGGGAATTTTAGAATGGGGGGGGGGGGGGGGGGAGAAAGCAGAGAAACCGAACCCGTAAAGCAACGCGCTCCAAGTCTGTGCTGCCCTCTTGTGGTGTACGGGGGTCTTAGTTCCTTCAACGCCTGTACAGCGCCCAACCTGTAGAGTTGCTGGCATCCAAAATGCAGCGTGTCCTAACTCATCTGATGCTAGCAGTCATCCTAAACTATTCTACCCAAATAGTCACCAGCTCTTCCCCAAAATTTCATATGAGTTGCTATCAAGTTTCTACCCACTTCTCAATTCTTTCTGTTTTGGTGGTTAACATATCAATGGTCAAATATTAGAGGGCCAGTTTACTCTGGATACTGGACTAGGCTCTGTGGGCACGCCCCCGTGGCCAAAGCGCTACGACGATGAGTACAGCCCCTTGCCAGGATCACCAGTATCTGTTGCCCCCAACTACTGGATCCACCCAGTTTACACACCAATCCTGTTGGCCAATGAGTTATGCACAAGCTATGGCTTAGACCCTACTGAAAGCCGCTGGGGACGTCCAGTGTCCCAGGATGAGAACAAAGCTCAGAATTCCGTAACTAAGAGTCTCACCTGCTTGTTTCCACCAGGGGGCTTCGCCTTTGGGGCTGCGGTGTGTCAACAGGTGATTCATGCCATCCATCTTTTTAAAGGCACAAATCTGCGTTCTTCAGGCGCGAGGCTCCTCCGACAGCTGTTCCTTTCCCAGGTGAGCCCTCTGCAGGTACCGGGGTGCTCCGAGATCACCGCGCCGACCGGTCGCTCCAGGCCAGCCAGTTGCCAGCACCCGCTGCGCAGAGCCAAGCCGAACCGCAGCCCGGGTTTCCCTCAGGCCCCGCCCCCTGCGTGCGCGGCCATGCGGCTCCGCGCGCTCCCGGCCCGCGCGCCATCTTGGCTGCTCCGCGAGGTTCCAGCGGCTACTGGCGACGGTGGTAAGAGCCGGATCCCAGGAGATGGGGACTCAGAGCTGGGGAAAGGGGATGCCTGCTGCCTGGGACAGCGGCCCACGATCGGGGAGCCCGCCAGCCGCTCACGAGTGGTCCGAGCAGCTCTCCGGGGGAGTCGTCACTCGCGAGTTCCCGAGTGGCCCGGTCCAAGTCAGCCTACTCTGCCCTCCCTGCCCCCGGTCCCCGTAGGCAGGGTCGATTCTTTCTTTGGGGAGTACTTTGTGAGGCTTCGTGGCTGTGCCTCAGGGAGTTTGGGGCCAAGAGTCTCTGGAAGCACAGAGTGAGGGAGGAGCCTTGTCCCAGGTCTTGCAGCCTCGTGGGGAGAGCCCGCCTGTTCTTAGCGAGTTGTGAGCGAGGGGTCTGGGATTTAGACCCCTAAGAGCTTGAGATGATAAAGTACGGCTCTACCCCCAGAGAGCCTGGTTTGGGGGAATTATGGTTTTGTCCGTGTTAGAGACTCGTGGATGTGTTTAGAAAGGAGTCTAAAGGATAGATAATTCTTGGCACCAGCCTGGAGACGCCGGAGCGAGGGCCTAAAAGCACCTTCCGTGGTGAGGAGCAGGACCATATCCTGGAAGGAATGATGGAGGGTGGACCTGGTGGTCGGCTTCCTGCCACTCATCTGACTCTTTTCCCCCCCGCAGCGAATATCCAGAGAGATCCACCAAAGCCACGAAAGCAGAATGGAACACTACCGGAGGGCTGGCTCTGTAGAGCTCCCAGCCTCGTCACCAATGCCCCAGCTACCTCCTGATACTCTGGAAATGCGAGTCCGAGATGGGAGCAAAATCCGAAACCTGCTAGGGCTGGCACTGGGTCGGTTGGAAGGGGGAAGCACGCGGCACGTGGTGTTCTCAGGTTGTGGCCGGGCGGCTGGAAAGGCTGTCAGCTGTGCAGAGATCGTCAAACGGCGGGTCCCCGGCCTACACCAGCTCACCAAGCTTCGCTTCCTGCAAACTGAGGACAGCTGGGTCCCAGCTTCACCAGACACAGGCCTAGACCCCCTGACAGTCCGACGCCACGTGCCTGCAGTGTGGGTACTGCTTAGTCGGGACCCCTTGGACCCCAGCGAAAGTGGCTACCAACCTCCAGGTGCACCCCCTGGCCTCGGCTCCATACCCAGTTCCAGCTGTGGTCCCAGACCCCGAAGGAGGGCTCGGGACACCCGGTCCTGAAGATGTGCTGGGCCCGACTGTACTATCTGTGCCTTCTCTAAGAAGCGCTTGTGATTGATTGCTCAACATGCCAGCAAGGCTTAAGTCTACCGAAGAACTTCCCCTCCCCTTTGGAATGTGGAGTGGGACTGTTAAAAAGACGGGTGTGGGTCACTGCTTGAGATGGGCTTACTCCGTCTCTGTATCTCATTTGCCTTTTCTGACGTACAACTAGGGAAGGGAAATAAAGGTTGTGCTTGTTTGTTTGGCCTGTTGTGGAAGTGGGACTGAAGAGTCGGGGCCTGGCTTTATCCCAGGAGCTCCTGGGCTGGAAGCAGGAAGGATACGGATAGGCTGGCACTGGATGGCACTGGATGGCGGGTCTGGTATCAATATAAAAGTTGCA
Organism: Montemys delectorum; assembly: GCA_019843815.1. Classification (NCBI taxonomy): domain Eukaryota; kingdom Metazoa; phylum Chordata; class Mammalia; order Rodentia; family Muridae; genus Montemys; species Montemys delectorum. Next base: position 1,983 of record JADRCD010142354.1, on the reverse strand, counting down.
GCAGTAACCTCCTGTAAGCTGGGTTGGGACTCAGCCAGCTCAGGCCTTTCTCCCGTCCCTGGCATATGTTTCAGTACGGTGAGATCGTGAACTCAGGCTTGGCGGTTCAGGGTTTTAACCCTGGTTCTGCTATTCCCAAGTTATTGTTCAGTGGTTTTCAATAAAGGTTACTTCTCTGGGCCTTAACGCTCCCATCCAAAAAGTGGGGAATAGGGTGCTCACCTCATTAGAGTTGTAAAGCTTATAAAGTGGTATATACATTTGACACTTCAGACGCCGCCTGAGCACCTGGTGCTAGAAACTTGTTAGAAGGAAGCTCAAGTTTACAAATGTGCTGTTTTCTTGAGAGTAGACCCCAGTCCCACATGTTTCTTCAGATGGCATCCTTGTCTTTCTCCCCCATGGCTGGTTATTTTCCTACCTCACTTTGGCCTTTGATTTAGATTTACCACAGGCACCTGAAGAGAGACAATGGTTATATTGGCAAGTTGGGTGGCTCCATGCAGTAGGATGGGATTGGAAGCAGCCGTGGCCTCCAGAATTGATCAACTCCACTTGCTGTGAATCAGGGTTTTCTCCAGTGTGTCTAGTAATCTGGATGTCCAATTCTGAGCAGATAAGATTGGGGATCTTCCAGACTTTGGCTCTAGCAGGGCCTGAAAGCTGAAGGTGGTGTGTGATGCTTCTCTCAGACCAGGGAGGAGAGATTGGGATGATGGGAGAAAAGGACTTAGGACTTGGCATGGAGTGAGGAACTAGAGGCTGTCAGGCAGTAGCCTGAACTTTAAACACTACATCCTTCACTTTGCAATGTAGGCCATCTCGGTGAGAGGAAGAGCTCTGGGGAAGGGACAGGTGGTGAAGATTCAGGATATTGGGAGAAGTGAAGCAAGCTGCTCTAAGAGGGTCCGAGACACAGAACAGCTGCTGGAGACAGACCACTGTGACGGCTTACACTGCCCACTGCCTGACCTCTGTACTCTGCTGCTCTGTCACGAGTGTCTCCATGCCCTTCCCGGATATCTTGTGTATATTTTGCCATCAGCAGTTCTCAGTGTCACCAAGTCTCCAGAGCGTTGGGCCACATTACCTTGTAAATTATTGATACACTTTGATCTTGCAGACCCATCCTGGTCACTGCTTTGGCTCGGCTAAGGCAATCACATGTAGTAAAGGTGGTCAGGACGGGTGACTCAGTAGGACATCATCGTGAGTTTCAGAAACCAGGAAGGACCTCCCAGGTGGGTTGCCTAATTAAAAATCATCTGAGATTTCCAAAATGATTAGAGGGGGAGTGTGAAGGGAAAACACCTGTGCTCCGAAACCCCAGAGAGGACAGGTTCTAGGGTACTCTCCCTAACCTGTGGTCGCTAGGGAGTCTGTCTGACTCTGACATCTCCAGGAAGACTGCCTGGGAGAGAACCAGAGGTGAAGCCTAGGAGTGAGAATGTCTGCTCAAGGTTAGGAGAGAGCCTGAGAGTAGGAGTAGTGGGCAGGAGAGTTGGCACAGTGGTTAAAAGCACTTGTTTTGGGGCCAGAAAGATGGCTCAGCAGTTAAGAGCTCCGGGTGCTTTTCCAGAGAGAGGACTCAGGTTCAATTCCCAGCAGCTACATGGCAGTTTACAACCATCAGTTTACAGTCCCATGAGATCTGATGCCCTCTTCTGATGCCCAGATGCATAAATAAGAAAAAAAGCACTTGATCAATCCCTGGGATCCATATGGCGGCTCATGACTGTAACTCCAGTCCCAGGGCATCTGATACCCTCTTCTGACCTCTGCAGGCACCAGGCACACGTGGTTCACAGACATACATGTAGCAAAACACTAACTTTTTGAAGTAGAATCATGGGCTGATAAGATGGCTCAGAGGATAAATACTTGCCACCAAGCTTAACCAGAGTTTAGTCCCAGAACCCACACGGAAAAAGAAAATGGACTCACATTCACATTCACACATACACAAACATTTTTTTTTTTTTT
>JADRCD010142353.1:8338-23370 GCA_019843815.1 Montemys delectorum | reverse complement strand
CAAACACCCACAGAAGGAGTGGCAGAGATTAACTATGGAGCAGAGACTGAAGGAAGGACAAGCATATAGCTATCTCCTGAGAGGCTCTGACAATACCTGACTAATACAGATGTAGAGGCTCACAGCCATTCATTGAACTGAGTACACGGTCCCCAATGAAGGAGTTAGAGAAAGGTTCTATGGAGCTGAAGGGTTTGCAGCCCCTTAGGACGAACAACAATTACTAACTAGTACCCTCAGAGCTCCCAGGGACCCAACCACCAATCAAGGACTATACAGGGTGGGATTGAATGTACTGGAAGCAGGTATATAGTAGAGGATTGCAAATTCGATCATCAATAGGAGTAAAGGACCTCGGCCTTGTGAAGGTTTTGTGCCCCAGTGTAGGGGAATGCCAGGGCCAATAAGTGGGAGAGGGTGGGGTGGCAAGCATGGGGAAGGGGGAGGCAAAAGGGGTTTGTTCTTGCTTTTGTTTGTTTGTTTGTTTGTTTGTTTTGGAGGGGAAGATGGGAAAGGGAAAATGTACATGTAAATAAAGAAAATACCTAATTAAAAAAAAAAAAAAAAAGAAATACAGAGGAGGGGGAAGCTGGGTGGAGGTGATGCACACCTTTAATCCCAGCACTCGGGAGGCAGAGGCAGGAGCATCTGTGACTTCAAGACCCGCCAGGCTATAGATCAAATTCTAGGACAGCCAAGACTACACAGGGAAACCCTGTCTCTAAAAAGCAAAAGGAAAAAGAAAAAAAAAAAAAAAAAAGAAAGGAAGAAAGAGGAAAAAAGGAAGGAAGAGAAAAACCTAATTGTTACTGAACTGATAAGAGAGGGTAAGCAGGTGAATGTTTTTGCCTGACTACACAATTCATTCATCCTCATTTTCTACAGTAGTAATAAAAACCAGGAAGGGTGAACTGAAAAAAATCTAAGAGAATTAGCATCATGTTTGTGGCTAAGAACGTAAAGCCAATGCATAAGAATTCCTGCCCTGCCACCCACCAGCTCCGTAAGCCCGGGTACATCCCTGATGTACAGCACATTCCCCTCCACTCGATGTGGAAGAAAACAGCAGTCCCTTCCTGGATGACAGAATGAGATATGCCATGCCGTGAGCTCAGCACGCACCAAAAGTGAGCATCAACTGCTCCTAAAACTTTGGCAATGGCTTCCATTTTGATTTGTGACATGTGTCAGAGGAACTGAATCTCTCTATCTTTTTTACAAATTGTTGATGGAGTTTGATAAAGCCAATTACAGGGACTGATATTTTTTTTCATCTGCTGCATGAGGGTATTCTGATGCATTTTAAAGCTGATAAATCACCTCCATTCATAAATGACTACAAATACAACTTCTTCCAGGTTAGACTTTCTATTCGTGCCCAGAGCACTCACCACATGACACTTGGGAACAAAAATAAGTGTTTCTCCTTGTTTTGATTTTGAAGGTGGCTTTTATTTAACTGGAAATTTGAGGAAAACAAAGTTAATCTAAGGGTTTCCTCAGGCTGGTTCTCCTGAACTTTTATTCCCTGTAACATTCTGAAGGGCAACAAGCCAATAACTTGAAGCAATAAAGGTGAGCATCTCACAGGAACCCCAGGCTCAAGTGATACATGAAGATGATGCTGGAGAAAGAGAAAAGTCGTCTCCTGACTATTTGCCAAACCCTGAAAGATAACAGGGAGGGCTTAAAGTTACAGGCATTTGGAATTCTGATTAGGCCAAGGTGTGATGCCTATGTTTGGAGTGACAGTCATCAGAAGCAGGGCAGGGATTGAGGTTCTTTTGATTACAGTCTGAACAGACTGGGGACAGAGTGGGATAGTGACATCTCACCACATGATAACAGTAGCGATCCACAGTGCAGAAACAGAAAGCCTAAGTAGTAAATGTGCTTTTTATAATTCCCACAGATGTGTCATCCAAGAGACATAAAAACTCATTTAAAAAGAAATGATTGTTTCAAAGATAGAAGCAATAGGCCATAAAATCAAAACAACTGTGTTGAATTTGAGTTCTGATAAATGCCTCCAAACAGATTATCAATTGACTATCTACTGCACCATGTATGGCTCCCATATGATTCCAGCCTCTAAAAGTTCTCCTCTGATAAAGAGAACAGAGTATCAGCTTTGGCTAATTTGAAAATTATTAGGAAGAGAGAACTGAAAATGTAGTAGCTTACCTGGAGGTGGTGGTGCACACTTTTAATCCCAGCACTCAAGAGGCAGAGGCAAGTGGATCTCTGTGAGTTCGAGGCCAGCCTGGTCTACAGAGCTAGTTCTAGGACAGCAAAGGCTACACAGAGAAACCCTCTAAAAAACACTGTAGAAGGTTGAAGGCATAAAAAAAAAGTAAGATAATATTATTGCTGTCATTACTCTAATAACTGATAATAGCTATGACCAAACAGATCTTTCTGTCAATCTGCAATAAATAGTATTAAAAGAGGAACTTTCTAGGACATCATGTGACAACTGGATAGGTGAGTGATACAGCTTAGTCTAATAATAAAACTCTCAGCTCTTAGATCAATAGTAGAAATCAGTATAGTTTGGTGTAATGAGCTGGGCATCTGACCATGGGCGAAAATAGAACCGAGGAAACTAAGCAAGAAAAGCTGCCTGCCCAAGGCCAACCCTGTCAGGAATGAAATGTTCACTCTCCAAGAATGTTTCTTCCTGTAGAAGCCCCTGTGGGCGGGTCACTCACTGGAAACCAAATAGCCGTCTTCATGAGCACCTCCCTCTGCATGCCAAGATGTGAGGAGGTCAGCTTGGGCTCAGGGAATAGGAAATCTCGGGTGTTTTTCTCATAGTAGGCCAATTCTTCCCATGCTAGAATGAAAGAATAAAGGGCATAGGTAAATGTCTTCTAGACCCCTTAAGTTTAAGAAAACACATGCTCAGATGGCATGCTAGCTAGCTTATATCAACTTGACACAATCTATAGTCACCTCAGAGGAGGGGCCCTCCACTGAGAAAATGCCTCCTTGAGATCATGCTGTGATAGACTGTTCCCTCAAACTATGAGCCCAAATAAACACTTCCTTCCTTCAGCTGCTTTTGTCAGAATATTTTATCAAAGAAACAAGAAAAGAAACTAAGACGGAATATTGGTACCAGAAGTGGGGTGGTTGCTACCACAAACTTGATTATGTGGCTCTTGGGTTTTTAAAACTGGTTTGCAGGATAAATGTAGAAGAGTTTGGAAATTCGGACTAGAAACTCTTTGATATTGTAAGCATAGCCTAAAGGACCATTCTAGTGAAAGCTTTGAAGCCAAAAAAAAAAAAAAAAAAAAAAAATGCTGAAAGAAAGGCAAACAGTGGAGGTCCAACCCGTGAAGTTCCAGACAGCAACAAGACCTCTATCAGGAACTGGAAGATGGACATTCATGTGATAATTTGGTCTAATTTCATTCTGCACTTACCCTGAGAACATGAGTGAATTTTAATTTAAAGGTAACAGAGTAATTAATTTTGTGGATGAGATATCAAGACAGGAGAAGATTCGGGTGGTTGGTGAGAAAGCTGTAGTAATCCCTGAAGGGATGATTCTCACCAAGAAGAAACCTTTCTCACTGCATTGGGACAACAGGAAGAGTGCCCTAAGCTCAGAACTCCACCCCTTGGAAGATTGGTCTTATGAAGGCTCAAATGTAACTGAAGGAAGAAAGCCTAAAGTGAAAAAGGTCGCCTTCTCCTTGAAGGCCCCTGCCTAGGGAACTGCTTCCCAGGTCATGACTAAGTTGACACAGCTATAGTCCAAGGGAGCCATGCTTCACCTTAAGCTGGCAGTGGTACTTGGAAATGTCATCCACATGCTACTGGTTCTTAAGCCATGAAAAAATGCAAGACTGAAGGTGTCATGAAATTCTGTTCCATACTTTCGGAGAACAGCTGAGACCAGTAAAGATGTGGCCTGGTCAGAGTCCCTTGCAAGGCAGCCATAAGAGGTCACTGTGTCAAGCTGTGAAGGTGATGCTGTAAAAACGTGAAGACTAGGGTCTAATGCAAACCCCAAGATGCTGGAGAGGCCATGACTGTAAGGCATCTACCAAACCAAGGGTTGTTGTGGGCATGGAGTAGCATCAAATAAACAGAAAAAGTGCATGTAATTCAGGTTGCCTATCTGGAGGGATTGGGGTATCTAAGCCCTGTGGATCACAGTCAACTTCATCATGAGCCCTGATGCTGGACGTTGAGCTGCAGGGCTTGATGTTTTCTATGCTGGTTGATCTCTCTTTGATTATTCCTTCCCATACTCTGATTCCCACTTTCAGAATGGGAATGATAATTTGGGGCCATGCTATGTTGCAACTACACAGCATCCACACAGCCATAGCACATATTCACACAGATACACACACATACATAAATAAAAATAATAAATTTTTAAAAGTGATGTGTTTGGAGGACTGGAGAGATGGCTCGGTAGTTAAGAGTGCTGGTTACTCTGCTCTTCTAGAGGTCCTGAGTTCAATCCCCAGCAACCACATGGTGGCTCTCAACTATCTATAATGAGGTGCCTGATGCCCTCTTCTGGTGTACAGGCATACCTGCAGATAAAGTACTCATAATCATATAACATACAAACAAATACACTTTTTCTTAAAGAGTATTTGGATATCAAGTTGACTAGAGTGGAGTTGTGGAGACTGGCATCTGGGCATGCCAGAGAGGTGCCTATCTTGTTTAGGTTAACTGAGTAGTAAGATGTATAGACTGCGGTGGGCACCACTCCCTGGGCTAGGATCCTGGGCTGTGTAGAAAGGAGAAAGCAAGTTGAATACAAGCACTTCTCACTCTGTGTCTTGACTATCAATGCAACGTGACCAGCTAACCCTGTGACTTCCCCTCGGTGATGGACTATAACCTTGAATTATACGCCCCCGTGAGCCATTCCTTCCTGAGTTGCTCTTGTTAGAGATTTTATCACAGAAAAGTAACTAAGATGGTATTGAAATGGGAATTAGTTTAACCAAGTAGAAAATTAGATGGCTCCAAAGGGTCTTAAAATTGTCTTCTGAGTTTGACCTTTTGTTTTTTCAGGTAACCAAACAGCAGCCAATGTGGAAATATCAGCACCTGGTGAGATGTGATGGAGCCTGGGTAATAAATAATGCGCATGCTCAGACTGCCCAATCCTATAGGCCAAGTAAAGTGGTGGAAAGCACTCACTCGGTGTTCTCAACCAGCTGACGACATAGACAATGACGTCATCGGGGACTTCAGTGATCATTTCTCCCCTCACCAGAAATAAATAAAAATAAATAAGAAAAGAGAATTCTAGTAACAATATCAGTTTGACGGCTACCTTGTGTTTCTAGAGCATATGACAGTTATCGCCAAGCTTCCAGATAGAGTAGCTCATTGATTCCCTGAAACTGACAGTTGAAACAACTGTCATGATGACAGCAAAGTAAGTTAGGTCTGCATGAGGTCTTACTACCTTTAAAAAAAAAAAAAAAAAAAAGGTTTATTACTATATCTAAGTACACTGTAGCTGTCTTCAGACGCACCAGAAGAGGGTGTCAGATCTCATTACGGATGGCTGCAAGCCACCATGTGGTTGCTGGGATTGGAACCCAGGACCATTGGAAGAGCAGTCAGTGCTCTTAACCACTAAGCCATCTCACCAGCCTCATCTTACTACCTTCTAATGGCCATTACTAACTGCGGTGGAAAATAGAGCTGGACTTGCTAAAGAGAGAGGATTAAAGCTTAAGCCTGAGGAAATGAATAAAAAGAAAGCACCACAGCCATATAGTGTCACACTGTCCCCTGTGTCTGTCACTTCTTCACACCTTTGCAAACCAGAAGGGTCTTCGTTTACTGGGAGCGAAGTCACTGACTCTCATTATTCACTGCAGTAAACTCCACGCAGACCTGAGCACAGCTACTGTATCCCTAACCTGGTGGTCAGCTGTCCTATGTGTGTCCGAAGATGCTGTGAAACTCTCAAACAGGAATATACTATCTACCGCAACACAAACAAGTAATGGGCCAGCTGGGAAAAGAACTGGTCTCCGAGAACCAGCATGGTCTATATGACCCTACACTTGACTTTACACAAATTACGTTGATGCAGTTAGTACCAAAGACCACTGCTGCTGCTATGTGCCACGGTAGTGTAATTATCTGATTTATCTGCACAGCATCTGACACAGAGTGAAACTGTTATTTTGAGCAATTTAAACTGAGTGCCACTACACTCCCAATCTGAAACTGGAGGGCTATGAACATAAAGCAAGCACAATAAAGCTCCCATTCTGCATGGGACTAACTCGTGTGTTATAAACAGTACTCATGCTGCCAGCTCGACTATTCAAACACCTATTCCTATAACCTCACGGTTAGATATTCGTGTCACAAGAAAACACATATATCCCAGCGCTCAACAGGGTCAGTCAGGATCCTGGGTTCAAAGCCAGCCTAAGCTTGACTGAAAAAACATAAAATTCTAGAAAGTAAGTACACACAATATCCTATAAATAGTATAAATAATTGTATATAGGGGCCATCTGTGTTACCCTAGCACTAGGTACATATGCCAATATATTACATACTACGTGTGTTTTTAAAAGTCTAAAAAATACACAGTAACTGTCATAAAGTATCAGGAATTGTTAACGAGTGGGTTCTATTTACTTTTAGTCTATTTAGTCATTTGTTAGTTGAAAATTTTTTCAATATTTAGATACTGGCTATTTTTTAATTAGTATAAAATTAAGTAATACCAAAATAAACATGACCCTATTCTATTAACATAAAATGTAACTTGCTAATTCATGGAGTTATATGTTTAAACATAAAATTGGGTCAAACAAGAAAAAAATTATGGAAAAAAACTCAATGGCCTGATTTTGGCCTGTCTTTCTTTCTTTTCTTTTTTTTTTTTTTTTTTTGGCAAAGGAAAAACATTCAGTGAGCATTTCTGAATAGCAGGTAGGAGGCATTGCTCTGTATTGTCTAGCAAAACAAGTAATCCTTGAACGGATAGCCTCATACTGTATTATTCAGGTATCTAGCTCTAGATTCACACTATAATCTGTAGATACTGGGATCTAAGTGCCTGTTTATCCCTAGGTTGACTCTATAACACTAAAATTGTGTAAAGCTAGGGACACCTAGATTCACAGAGTAAGACTTGAGTGCCCGTGTGTTCCCATAAATTCACCCACGCATGCAAGGACTCATCTCTGGGTTCATACTGGAGTAGTCTAGCAGCCATACCTAGACTCAAACTAGAACATCTGTGTGCATGTTCACAGCCCTTATCTCCACATCCACACCACAATATTCGAGAATCTGTGCATAGATTCAGACCACAATATTGGAGCATCCACGTATAGATTCAGACCATAATATCCAAATGCCTATCCCTAATTCACACTGTAATATCTAAGTGTCTGTTGTTAGATTCCCACTGTAATAATTCAAGGGCCCATCCCTATATTCTTAAGAGTGTAGAGTTCTTATCTGTTTCCAGGGAGACCTTTGCAAAAAAAACCAAAAATCAATCAAACAGACAAACAAACAAACAAAAAACAAGAAGCAAATGCCTAGCTCTACATCCCTCTCCTGGGCCCCTGGCCTACCCCAGGGATATCCAACTATGGATACATCCACAACCTTCATGGAAAGCGTCTACTCAGTCATCCCCCTTTAGCTGAGACATCTACCCAGCTCACCACTCTCAGGAAAAAAGAAAATTCACTTGAGAACATATCTGCATGGTATAATGAAAAAGATACATATGCATTGATCATAACTGATTAAAGACTTGAATAAATATAAATGCTTGCAACCAAACCTTATTCTTCAAGCAATCAAAAACAATGAGGAAGCTGGGCAGTGGTGGCATACTCTTTTGATCAAAGCACTTGGGAGGCAGAGGCAGGCAAATCTCTGAGTTCAAGGCCAGCCTGGTCTACAGAGAGAGTTCCAGGATAGCCAGGGCTCCACAAAGAAACCCTGTCTTTAAAAATCAAAACAAAACAAAAACAAAAACAACACCCCCCCAAATAACCATGACCAGAAGGAAAACAAAAACAAATGATAATATAGGAAAAATTGAAACTTTTGACATACCATATCTAGATATAAGGGGTCACACTATGATAAAGCATTTCTAAACAAACTAACATAAAACCCAAAAGTCATAAATTCAGACAATAATGTCCTGCTTAGCCAAAACAGGAGAAACAGGCACACTCTACTCTGCCAGATGAGGCAGTATACCATTAGAAACGGTTCGGTCATAAAGAAAACTGAAGTCCTATCCCCATTCATTCTTTCAAGATGAAATTGTTAGTTCAGAAGTGTGGTTTTTGGCATATTACCTGGAGACACTAGCTGTACTAATTCAAACCTGGTTAGGAAGCCTAAGAAAGAAGAAAATGAGATTTTAATATTTAATTTTAATATTTCAGAGAGTTAAATGTTAAATTAAAACCACCATATCTTATTTAAACTACTAGTAATAACAGTTTGGTTGAAACCCAATTTCACAGGTTCCCTAAATGGAGATTCTACAATGATCTTTAAACCACCTACAGACAGAAAACACTTAAAAAGGAATTGAATCTGTACTAACACACACACACACATATATATATACCTTTATCATTATTCTCTAAACAATGCAGAACAACTACTTCATATAAAATTTATGGTATATAATATAGAGATAATCCACATTATATGGGACACACACAGACACACATATACTCACACATAGGTTATAAGCAAATTCTATATCATTTTACTTATAGTCCTTGAGCACCTATGTACTTTAGAACATGCAGAGGTCCTGGAACCATTTTCTCAAGGATACCACAGAACCAGAACAAGTATAATTTAGAATAAGTGCCATAGCAACAATGAAACAGGTATGGAAAAAGTGAGGGAGTGGAGCAAAGATGAATGAGCTACAACGTTTACATTTTATGTAATATTTTGTCTCTTAAATGTATGTTAGGGGCTAGAGAGATGGCTGTGTCAAGAGAGCACATTGCTCTTGCAGGGGATACAAGTTATCTTCTTAGCTCCCATGTCAGGCAGCTCACAGGCGCCTGTAACTCCAGATCCAGAGAATCTGATCCCCTCCCCAGCCTTTGTGGGCACCTATGCACACACATGGCACACAGACACACATAAATAAAAGTATGATTATTCCTAAAGCACTGCAGTAGCAATAGACTTCTCATGTTAAAGCTTGAAACCCAAGTGTTATTCATCAGCACAAAGTTTAGCTTGCCTAAAAAGCATGCTATTTGTCCGTACAAATGTGACATAAATATATTACTATGTTCCTTGAGATTAAAATATTTTTAAAGATGCTGTCTAAAACATCTGTAAAGACAAGACTAAAACCTAAATCTTGGCCAGGAGGAATGGATGACTCAGCAAGACAAAGCATGTGTCACTCAAGCCTGATGATGTGAATGAAAGCCTCAGAACCCAGAGAAGCAAGAGATAACCAACTCCTAAAAGGCATCTTTTGATTTCTACATGTACACACACACACACACACACACACACACACACACACACACAAACACACACACGATAGCTAAAGCAACCCCAAACAAAAGTATACTGGCACACTGCTGGGGCTATCACAATGCCTCATTCAAGTCACACCGCAGAGCTACAGCAACAAAACCAATACAGGACTGATAGAAAGGACCATGTCAAACAATACAGGAGAACCGAGTGTCCAGGAACCAGAATACATACAGGAGAAGGCAACTTCTTCAACAATGGTGCTGGCAAAACAAGAGAATCACTGACAGAGAATGGAGCTCTATCCTTACCTCTTGTCCTGTACAGAAAAACAATTAGAAAGAGACCAAAGATCTTAATATAAGAATGAGGATGTAAGGGGAAACACCTTGTCACAGAGGGAAAGGCAAAAAGTTTCTGGAAACGACACCAACAGCTCAAGAAGCGATACCAAGAACTGACAGATGGGACTGCCTGAAATCAAGTCTCCTGCATAACAGGGGAAGTAGAAGAGAGCTAAAGATCTGATGAGAAGTCTTCACCAGCTGTACATCCGGCAAAGGATTAATATCTAGAATGTATAAAGAACTCCCACAACTTAACACCCAAAATCAAACAACCCAATCAACAAATGGGCTAAAGAAAGGAGTACACAATAGTCAAAAGATGAAACCCAAATTAGCAAGAAGTACATGAGAAAGGGCAGGTGAGATGGCACACCCCTGTAACCCAGCACGCAGGAGCTGGAGACAGGTAAATCAGGAGTCAAGGTCATCCTCAACTCCATAGTGAGTTTGAAGCCAGCCTGACCTATATGAGACCTAGTCTCCTAAAGATGAAAAATGTTCAACATCTTTAGGCATAAAGAAAACACAGATTAAAACTACATAAACGTTCCTTCTCACACCAGTCAAACTAGATAGCAAGAAAATAACGAATGTTGGTAAAAATCTGGGAAAAGATGGACCATTATACATTACTGGTGAGAATGTAAATTAGTCCAGTCAATATAGAGGTTTCACATTAAAAAAAAAAAACTAAAAAGGATTATCACTTTTTGGTACCTAGAACTCAAGGCAATATACTACCAAAATACCAACACCAAAATACTCCTGCTTATTGCAACGTTATTCCTAACAGCTAAGCTAGAGAATCAGCCCAGCTGATCCCCAGCAGCTGAAGAAAGCACACTGTCTATACACAGTGTACATACTGTCGTACTGTCTTGGTTACTTTCCTATTGCTGTGCTAAGACACCATGACCAAGACAACTTATGAAAGAAACTGTTTAATTTATGGCTCACAGTGGCAGACAGTTAGAGTCCATGATCATCATGACAGGGAGCATGGAGGCAGGCAGGCAGGCAGGCAGGCAGGCAGGCGTTCAGGCCAGCAGGCACCACGCTGGAACAACAGCTGAGAACTTACATCTTGGTCAGGAGATGCTGGGAATGGTGTGGGCTTCTGAAACCCACCCCCAGTGACATATCTTGTCAACAAAGCCGTGCCACTGAATCCTTCCCAGGTGGTTCCAACTAACACAGCGACAAGTATTCATTCAAATATATAAACCTATGGTACTATTCTTATTAAACCCACGACACAGACATAAAGAAGAATATATGCAAGTTATTAGCAGCAGAAAATAGGTGTAACTGTAGATTGCCATATTAAGTGATAGTCAGACAAATATTAGATATTTTCTTTCATTTAAAAGTCTTGGGATTCTTTATAAGGAAAACCTATAACTCAATTTTAGAGACAGACAATTCAATTAAAAAGTAAGAAGAAAATATGGATAAGCATTTCTCCAAAGTGCACTCAACCCCATTAGCTAGTAGAGGCATGCAAAACAATGGTAAGAAAGCACTTCACACCTGCAGGCTTCAACCAATCCAAATGAGAGAAAGAAACAAGGATTGGTCAAAACAGGGGGAAGAATGAGACCTGCCAACACTGCTGGTCCAATGATTCAGCTGCTCTGGCAAGCAGTGCAGGAGGCTTACAAAGCTATTACACAACTGTAAGTTACTATGACCCAGTGGCTCTACTTATAGGAGTGTGTACATAGGGTTGTGTGTGTTTATATATGAGTATGTGCACATGAGTGAATCCAAGAGAATTGAGGACACATTTCCATACAAAGACTTAAATGGAAAACACAAATATCTACAACATAATTATTCACCATAGTCTAAAAAGCAGAAGAAACCCATATGTCCATTAATTGATAACTAGAAAGACAAAATGTGATCAACTCATATAATGGAATGTTAGAGAATGGGGAATTGGTGAATTCTATAATATAAATGAACTTTAAAACATTATGCTAAGTGAAAGATACCAATCATAGAGGGCTATATACTGTACAATCTCCTTTATGTAAGATATACAAAACAAGGACATCTCTGCTAACTGGGCATGGTGGTACACACCTGTAACCTCAGCACTCAGGAGACAGAGAGAGGAGTTCAAGGCTACCGTGGGCTCTGGGATAGAGAGATTGGCATTCGCATTCGATAGAACAGTAAGAATGGCATAGATAGTAACTGTTAACAGGTATAAAGTTTCTTTTGTGGCATTGAAAAATGTTCTAATCAAATGATCTAATCATTGTAAAAATATCCAGTTAATGTTTATAATAGCCAAAAAGAATAATGCCATCCAGAAAAATCATGTCTATACTACAGAATTTTGTTGTTTTGTTTTTAAAGACAGTGTCTCATGTAGCCCAAGCTAACCTCAAGCTAGCTAGATAATCAAGGTTAATCTTGAACTCCTGATCCTCTTGCCTCTGCCTTCTAAGAATTGGAGTTAAGAGCCCTGTGCTGCCACATCTGGTTTCACATCTATATTAAGAAGAATGTTTATAACAATTTAAAATAGTGTTTCAGGTAGGTGACTCAGGGTAAAGTCACACAGGCCCAAGGACCCGAGTTCTAGCTCAAGAACTCAAAACAGAAGGTAGGAACCAATTCACCAACATTGTCCTCTGTCTCAAGCACACATTGTACACTCACACCCATATTCATAGCACACAATAATAACTGTTAAATTTTATTTATTTTTAATTTTAAAATAAGAAAAATTTATTATTGTTGCTATTATTATTATTTTATGATTATAAGTTGACATTTTTAAAGGTCGATGTAATGACACCTGCCTATAAACCCAGTACCCTGGCAGAGAAGGCAAGAGGAGAGAGTTCAAGCTCAGTCTAAACTACATAGCAAGATTATGTCTCTTAAAATCAACCAAGCAATATGAACAACAAGTAAAACATGAACTAAATTTCACCATAGAATTTCCCTAAATTTAATTATCGATCAAACATAAAAATCACACTTCAGAAGCGGCAGAGTTCTGTACCTGTGAAATTACAAAGGAGTCTTTTTTTTTTTCTCCTAAGTACCTACTTTCTAAAAGTTCTGCGACAGCTCCAGGATCTATTGCCTCTTCAAATACCTACAGAGAAAAACAGGGAAAAGAAATTTTCAAAGTTTTACTAAAAGGTATTTCTAGAAACCGTACTTTATATTCTTCTATGGGATTAGCATATATAAAAATCAAGCCACGTGGTATTTTAGTATTCAACAGGAACATTTCTAAGAAGCTTGTGGTAAAAGCACAACAAATGGCTGTAGCACGGATGAATTAAAATTATCAGAATGATCATTGCAAAGCAATTTGAGCTAGCTGAGTCGAACACACGCTTCAAATGCCATCAGTCTGACCTACTCCACAAGCAAACACATCCTGCATCAACGAGGTCCTGAGTGCATAGAAAAACATCCTGCATAAAGCAGGCACTCAGGTGTTAACTAGTCACTCCTCTGTCGATGCAATTGGTTCTGCTAACTGAGAAGACAACCAGAGATTTTACCCATGTGAAACATCAAAGACAAGTAGTGTTGGGAGTGTCTTCTATCATCGAACGCAGGAAAAACATTACCATAGCACCTTAAACATTATCAGATCTGTGGGTTTCATTCTTGAAATAAAAGGTTCTGAGCCAGGGCTGAAAAAGAACAGGACCTCCTGAAAGCCAAAGGTTTTCAGCTGTTCTCCAGTAGCATCTTTAACTTTTGACCTTCTAATTTAAATAATGTTTAAAGTTAAGCATGGTTCAATTTCTGCTTGAGATTTTAAAGCCAGGTCTCCTTTGAGGGCAAAATTGGACAGTTTTGTCTACTTGCATTTACATTTTTTTCCTAAACTATTTCAATAATTATGTTCTTCCATTTCACACTGTTATCAGTTGGATTGTGTGGCCCTGTCAAAACTCACAGATGGGCATCTAACGCTACTCTCTCAGAATATGACCTTATTCCCAAATAGGATCGATACAAATATACTTAGTTAAACTTTGAAAACGGTCATAACGAAGTAGGCTGGGCATTTAACACATGATGGATGTCTCTTTTTAAGTGAGTATTTGAGCAAAACCTTTTATGGTTTTAAAGTTAAAAATAAACTAAGAAATAAATGAAATAAATTCATGAGTACACTTGAGCAGGAAAAAATTCAAGAGCCATACAGAGATCAGGAGGAGCCACTATTACATATCAGGCATAAAGTTTTGTACAACCATACAACCCAGAGCAAATAGTTGCTTGGTTAGAGTAGGTAGACAGAGCCAGCATAGGTCACAGACCCAGCAAGGACACCTGACATTTCTGATCAGTGAAGTGTCTGTTATGTTTCACACATTTCTTCTTTTGCCTTAAAGAGCTGGAGCTCCTCTGGCTAATGCTCAGAATGTTTTGAATTCCATGCGCAATAGAGAATAAATGGTTAAATGGTGCATACTGGAGTTATGGTGCTATAAACCAGCATTTCTCTGCCTTCCCAGTGCTGCAGTCTGTTAAAAGAGCTCCTCATATTGTGGTGACTCCCCAGTCATAAAGTTATTTTCATTGCTACTCCATAACTGTAATTTTGCTGCTGTTATGAGTCCTCACAGCACCATCTGTGCTTTTCAATGGTCCTAGGTGACCCCAGTGAAAGAGTCAAACTTTCCCAAAGGGTCTCGAAACCCACAGGTTGAGAGCTGCTGCTATCAACCAAAGAACGAGCTTCCATCATGCCTCGGGAGTAGCATAGTCCCCACCAGCATGCTTCTTTGACTGACGTCCAGTCTCCACTACTGTGAGACAGTAAGTTGGCTGCTTGTGCCTCACTTTTCTATGTCAGCTCTAAGAAGCTACATATGTACCTACATCTTAAGGGTTTTTTTTTTTCTTTTCAAGGATGACCTTGGGGAGCAAAGGGTCAGCTTAGTCTATGCAAATACAATGGCTCATGAATTTTTATGAGGAATTTGTTCACCCACATGCTTTTACATTATTCAAATCTAAGCCATGCAAAGGGCTTGTGGGGAAAGAAAATGCTTTTGCTATGTGCTACACATGTTTTCAGCTAGAGAATAGAACGGATCGAAAGAGGCCTGGAACTAGAAGACACTCAAATATGAGCCTAAACAACTTTTGTTTTAGAAAAAGAAAAAAAAATGGTTCCATGGT
>JADRCD010142352.1:6291-20593 GCA_019843815.1 Montemys delectorum | reverse complement strand
CCCCCCCCCCCAGGTCCAGCTCTGAGAATCGAGTTTGCTGGCGGGGCTCCCTGAGGTGCTGGGGAATGCCAATCTTGTTGGCTCTGGTTGGTTAGCTAGGGGAGTCTAGTTAGATATGGTCACAATGTCAGTTGGTGTTGACTCTGACCCATATACAAGTGGAAAACACAGCTGAGCTTGGAAAAAACATAGTATACACAATAGGACAGAAACGGCTATGTCTTCAATGAACAGGGAAGAAATCTGAGCAGAGCCCTCTAGCAAAAAAATCAGGACACTAGATGGAATATTATAGCCACAATGGGAAAAAAAGCAGAGTATTTAAAATACAATGAGATTATACACATTTCTAGTCCTGGCTCACACAGGAAACCTCCTTGATAATTTTATGCAGATAGGATAATTTGAGATATTGGATAGATTTGAATAAATCTGAAAAAGTAAAATTTAACTTTGCAATTTTGCTTTATAAGTCATGAGGTCCAGGATTTTTTTTTTTTTTAAAAAAAGTGTCCAAAAACTATATTTTAGTGTTCTATATGAAGTAGAGAGTATTTGGGCATTACTCAAGTTCCAAGGCGTTCTCAATGTTACTTTTCTCAGAGAAGGGTAAAGCGATGACACATGAAAGTATATTTAGTTAATAATCTAGGCCTGCTAGATGGACCAGTTTAGAAAGCATCAGAGTCCAGAGGTCGTGGGTCCAGTAATAAGATTAGAATCTGTGACCTGGAGCTTCACAGCAAACAACGATGTGTCGCGTTGTCCCTGTCTCGTAGGAATGGTGGGACAGATACAGCAAGTGACCCTAAACTTAGAGTGGAAGAGACTGAATCCCAAACTGTCAGAGGGTGCCGTAAGCTCAGCCCTCCAGCTGGCTTTTTTGTGTGTGTGCAGGTTTGTAGGGGAAAGGTTTAGCTGATTGGTTTTGAGTTTTAAGTCATTTTTGAGAATAAAGATATCCGAGGGTCCCTCTGGCTTAAATATTCCTTCTGGCATATTCTGATTTGGACAGTTGGGATGTGACAGAGGTTAACTGGCTGATGAATTCCTACAGCTGCTACTTTATGTACAACTTGTAAAGCTCACCCGTAGACATCACTTGCCCCTCTCTCCATATTTCAGAGATTTTAAATTAGTTTTGAGCTCTGCTCTCCTATGACAGGTTTCTTGACACATAAAACTTGGTCTAGTGTGTATGTAAGAGATTTCCCAGCTTTATTGCCTTTTTTTTTTTTTTTTGGATTGTGCAGAATGTGCCATTTCTGCAGTTGGTAAACAGAAAATATGAGACAAAGTCAGAAGTGGAACCACATAAGGCAGTGCATCATGGGGCAGCCAGCTGACTGGACGTCAGTCCTCATTCCCCCGGAGCGGTTTCAGTGCTAGTGGGCAACGTTCTTGCTGCTGACTTCATAGACATCAGATTTCCCATACAGGCCACTGAAAGGATGTCATTATATTTTTAAGTGTTCTTGCTTTGTGTTTCATTACGGCTTAGACCACAGGGCACATTCAGCCATGTTTTGTCATTTCATCCCAGATGGACCAGCTCTGCTCCGTGGGGAAACTGGGGCTACATAAGGAAACTGACTTAATTCAAAGCTTCCTATTTTGTTCTAACGGAGCCAGCCCCACAATAGTTCTTCTTAGTTGATACTGCGTTAACTGAGGATCTCGTGTCTGCCACACCCTTTTCCAGACACAAGATGACAATACCAGCTCCACTCGGTCCAGCCTGCCTCGGGCTTGTTTCTGGCTATGATTTATGCTGCTGTGGTTCCTGGATCTAGTCTCCAGCAACTGCATGTCTCATCCTCGAGTCTTCTATGAGCTCTCCTTTCTACCATCCCTAGCATTTTGAGGAATGCTTGAGCACTCATGCACGCGTGCCTGTCTCCTCACTCATGCAAGTTGCTGCAAGGTTGTTTCTGAATTGAACTTGCTGACCATTCTTCAGGATTTGGTGGGCTACTTACAACTGAGTATTGTCTACCCTAAAAAAGCTTTTTAGCTTGTGTTCTCTCTCTCTCTCTCTCTCTCTCTCTCTCTCTCTCTCTCTCTCTCTGACATTGTGTGTGTGTGTGTGTGTGTGTGTGTGTGTGTTGTGTTGTGTTGAAGTTCAAAGAAGTATTAGGAAGTAGGCTACTTTTCAATTCCAGCTCATGATGCAACAAGCATTAGCTCAGACTTAGACAAAGAGCAGTGGCAGACTCTGGATGTCTTCTTAGTGACACATCCCAATGACCTCTAACAGACAAGAAAATATGGCCGATTAAACATAAATGGAAAAGGCCTTGATCTGTATTAGAATTAAACGCTACAGCAGTTCCAGCTAATCTAATGTGTAGCCTCTTAATGTTATTATATTTACCCTCGGCAGCATAATTAACAAACACAGTTGTTTTGCAAAAGTTACACAGGACCAGTATTTGGACATCTAGATCTGTCCAGCCTTTGTCTCCCAAGGCTAGGGTTATTTTTTTTTAGGTGGAAGGACAATGGCTTGGGTTTGTGAGATGAGTCTCTGGCTTGCTGTGTCTTCTAGCACTCCAGGGCTCTGAGTTAAGTTGAAAAATGTGTCTGCTGGAAGGAAAACTGAGGCAGGGTAGGGAGAATGGCCTCTGGCCTGATTTCTCCTCTCCTGGCTTCTGAGTTCTTACAGTCCTTGATCCCATTTTCTAAGACTTCCTGCTCTAGCTGTGGCTGTAGCCAGGCCACATCGAGCTGACAGAGAGGGACACTCCCTCTCTCCTCTCTTCATTTCCCATCCCTTATGCAAATTTTTCTTGTTTGTCTCTTGCCCAAAAAAATGTCATCTCAAGAGTAGAGAGTGATCAGGGCCAATGGCATTCCTTGCTCTAGCGTTTTCCCACGTGGCAGAATTGATACCCTTATCGGTAAACAGTGGTGTTGACGGGATTAAACATGGTTCTCTTAGGCTGGAGTGAGAGCTCAGCAGTTAGAAACACTGGTCTCAGAGGACCCAGGTTCAATTCCCAGCATCCACATGGAGTTCACCATTGTCTGTAACTCATATTCCAAAGATCTCTGGGATGCCCTCTTTTGGACTCTGTGGGCACAGGACACACATGTGGTGCACAGACATACATGCAGGCATGCAATAATTAGCACATACATAAAAGAATTAAAAACAAAGCTGAATATACCACTCTTTACCACCGATGCTTAGCAAGGGCCATGGTAATGATGGTGCCTTCTAAGGGAGCCTGATGCTCCCTTCCACGCCTACTAGACTCCTCATCTTATATGACGTTAATATTTCACTCAAGGTACCCTGAGACACATGACCAGAGGCTAGCCATTAAAGCATTGTGATTTAGCATGCCTGCAAGATGAGCTAAAGTACGCCTGAGCTAGCTCTGTCTGGATGGCCTTATCCTTTGTCGTAAGAATCCTTTGGAAAGGCACCGAACTGCTGCGCCTTAGGCCGCACGTGTTGGAAGGATGAAATTTAAGAGAAGATTCCAAACTAGCAGCACAGCTGGCCCTGTGCTTTCCTGTGATCCTGGGGGTCCTTCGCAAAGCAGGCAGGTGGCCCTGCCCTTTTGCCTCCTGGCAACACAAAGAATAAAAGCAAACAGTTCCCAGGTGCTGAGGGGCCAGATGTAAGCCCTGATAACGGCTATGATGACTTGAGCCGCCTCCTCCTCCTCCTCCTCCTCCTCCTCCTCCTCCTCCCCCCCCCCCCCCCCCTCCCCCTCCCCCTCCTCTGTTTGCAGAGTCTCCTCACCCAGGGAAGACGGTGAAGGAGGCAAGGCTATAAATTAAGGGAAAGAAAACGCTGCCCTCGAAGGCTTCGTGTGTCTCCAGTTGTGGAATTCTCTGTTGCAAGAGGTCACTGAGTCATATGCTGTGGATGGATAATTTTATGGCCACTAATAAAATTTATAGCCAAAGTAAGCTAAGATAATAAGGGTAATCAAAATGTCCAGCCTTGGGCTGGGAGATTCCCATCTTGGCCTGCTGGGGTGGCTGGGCACTGGCCAGCACAAAGAGGAACTTATCTGTGGGACTCAAGGCCACTGGAATCCCAGAGGTGATTTGTGTGCACTGGAGCCTCGGAAATAGGGCCAGGCCTGGGGCATGCTTCAAATGAGGTATCGAGTGATTGTGTTCTGTGGACAGCATCCTATAAATAGCAAGGAATGAATCGCTGTATTTGAATGCCCCGAAGGGAACCCTAAGCCTAAGAAATGATCTGACCCAGCTGAGGTTAGAACCCTACGTTCTGAGAAGAGTATCACCTCAGCATCAGGAGCATTGGTGAGGGACAAGGGACAGGGAGGAGGGTGGTATCTTTCTTATGTATGGGGAAGAAGTCTGACACTTTTAATCAGACAGCTAAGTTGAGAGGGTTTTTCCATCCCGGGCTCTCAGCCTGCAGCCCTATTCCCTTCCCTCCCATTTCCCTCCACTAAGGGCTCAGACTGGACATAACTCCTGCAGGCGCTAGGCATGGGCTAGAGGGGGCAGGAGGAGCATTGTTCCTTTTTCGATCTGACCATCCTATAAAACTTGACATGACTGTGCAGAGACGCATCATATTCACTGGAGGACAGAACCCCTGTGTTCTTGGCTATCTTCTTTGACTCTGGTCCACACATGATAGCTCATATGACCATCTTCCTTTTATGAGAGAGCAAGGCGTGGTCCCTGGGGGAGGTCAAGAGGAATGGACTCGTTGGCATTATGGGATTTTTTAAAATTGTGATTAAAATAGACATAGGCCAAAATGAAAAAAGTAACATCTGAAATACTTTTTGGTCCATGGCGAGTATGCACCCTGTGGGCATCATTTTTGCAGTCTTCCCTGACACCTGTCTTCACTGTTCTTCATCCAAGATGGAAATTGTGAACCCAGAAGACACTAACTCTGGTCCTCTTGCCTTAGTTCCTGGCATCCTCACTCTACCCCCTGTCACTATAACTGACTAGATAATTAGGGTGCAGAAAAGAGCATAAAGTGTTTCTGCAAGACTGTGGAAGGCTTATGTGACCATGCCACCAGTAGCATTACCTAACTCCTGGAGGGAGATGCCTTTCTGACCCCCATGGTCAGCTGTCTGCTGTCCAGAGCCTACCCGGGAATCTCTATACATCTGTGCAGTGTTGCTCATCTTTGCGTTGAGGCTGCTGTTTGCTCTGCTCAATGGCAAGTTCATTCCCCTACGATAGACTTCATGATAGCTTGTTGAATGCCAGCTGCTTCTAGTGGTCGAAAACCTGAGCAGTAACCGCACAGGAATGTCCAGACTATACCAGTGGTACAAGTGATCTGTAACCCACCTTCATCCAGATGGATGTGAGCTGATTTGTGCTAACTCTGATCAAGAGTAGATATTGAGCACCTACTGTTGACAATTGTAAGTAACAAATAGCAACAAAAGACACTGTCCCAAGGAAGCCAGGTGCTGATTGAGAGAAAGTGTTACTAGATGCTGTTTTCTGGGGCTTGGGAGGGGCTATCGTGTTGTTAAATGTAGTTTACTGAAGGCTGAATAGGAAGAAATTGATCTCCAGACCTACACCCACAGAATAGATGCTGTTTGGAGCTCACTGACATCTTGGCATAGTCAAAGGGAGGTGGCTTTCTGGGTCAAGACTATCATCTAAGATAAACTCCATGCTGATACCCACTGATAGCTCTGAGCGATTCTTTCAGAGGGAAAAGTTAAGGCCAGTGGCTTACAGATCTCGGTGACAAGAGCCAAACTTTCTTTGTTCTGATTGTGTGTTCAAGAGCATAAGCCACTTTAAGAGGCTGGATGTCTTTGGGGACACGCACTGGGTGCCTTGTGCTTGAGAGATAGCCATATCAAAATTCCAAAGTGATTTAAAGACATGTGCCTATGCTCAGGTCAACATAGTGGGGAGCAATGTGTATCCTGTGCAAAACAGCACAGTCATGGCACATGGATTCTGACCTTCAGGGAGGACCTGACACACACGTGTGCATGCAAAACACACACACACACACACACACACACACACACACACACACACGCACCATCTCCTCACACTCCACAGTCATTTCTCTCTGTCTGTAACCTTGTGTCTCACTTCCACCACCCTCTCCTTCTCCCCGTGGGGAATGGTGGTATTTGAAAAGTGGACAAATTTTGTTAAGCAGTGACATGGTCCTGTGTAACTGAGCTAGAGAGCTAAATGTGCGTTTTAATCAGAACCAAGCCAAACATGACCCATGGCGAAAAACCAGTTCTCCTGAGCTTGGGATTCGAAGTGGCCTCCAGCTCTGAGTTTACTCTAGGAGCCATGAGGCAGACAGGCAAGGGTTTCTACCAGATTGCAGGTTTCGATGCGAAACAGCCATTCTGTGGCTTTGGATCTGAGTTTTCTCAGGAACAATTGTGTATTTTCCACAGTGTGGTGAGAGAAGAAATAAATGTGAGGCAGTCTGCACTGGGCAGTGCTGCTAAGGCATCAGGAGGCTCTTTATGGATGAAGCAGTACTGGGGAGGGGGGCTGTGGGGAGAGTTGGGGGGAGAGCTGGGGGGGAAAGAGCTGGGGGGAGAGGCAGGGGAACAGAGCTGGGGGGTGAGAGCTGGGGGGCAGAGCTGTGGTGGGCAGTGCTGGGGGGCAGGGCTGAGGGGCAGAGCTGGGGTGGGCAGAGCTGGTGGGGGCAGAGCTGAGAAGGCAGAGCTGGGGTAGGCAGAGGTGGAGTAAGTTAGACCAAGAGTAGAATGCAATAAGAAAGCACTATGGCGTTCCCCACCTTTGGTCCCAGGCTGGGTTTCTTTACTTCCTACCTGCTTTTCCTCTGGGCAGCTTTAACCTCTCTGACCTTTCATTTCCTTCTTGGTGACGTGGGTACATTGTCTTAGGGTTCAGTTTCCGGGCTGCCCTCTGGACTGTAGTGATGGCTTGTAGGCATCCACTTCTACCCATTCATGTGCCCCTCACCGGTCCCGGAAGCCACAGGCACGGGTGCCGGAAAGAGGTGGGGGAGAGACAGGTCCCCAGGCTTTGGAGCCACAGTAGCTGAGGCTATATTAAGGACTGTCACACAAAAACAGAGCCTTGGATATAGCGAGCAGGAAAGGTGGCAGGTCCTGTTGTCTGGGAGGAACGGCCACGGCGCTGACACAAACTCAGAAGCCAGGAGCAGGGTGATTGATTACAAAGCACAGGTTTCCTCAGGAACACCACGGGGTGTCTCTGTGGAGAGGGAGGAGCAGAGGATCCTCACTGGTGGCTGATGGCTAAGAGCTCAGAAACCAGGGATCCCAGGGGCTCCTTCCTTCAGAAGCATGTTGGACCTAACCTCCTCTGGGGGCCTCCATAGCCCAGCCTGGTGCCTCACTGCTCAGCCTACAACAGGAAAACAGTGGCTCCCTCCCACCCCCAGGCATTTATTTCACCTGAAGATTCGTCTGAAAGCCTCTCTATTCGTATATTATAGATAGTGCATATATGCACACACACATCCATACACACATACACATACATGCACATACACACATGTACACACACATGCACACACAAAGACACTCAATACACACATGCACACTCACACACACATACATACACACATACACACACATACACACATGCCCATTCACAACACACACATGCACTCATATACACATGCATACATACTCTCATAACATACACATGCACTCTTTCTCACACACACTCACACATACACACATTCTCATAACATACACACATACTCATACACACACTCATGCACATATACATTCACATATACATACATGCGTGCATATGCACTCATACACATAAGCACACACACTCATAACACACACATACACTCACACTCATGCAACACACTCACACATACACACATGCACATATATGTACTCACACACATACACCCACACATACACTCACACACACACTCATGCACATGCACACACACACACTCGTGCACATACACACACACATCACTATGTGGATGGCTTTATTCTGAGACAGGATATGTTCTAGGCTTGCTACATGTTTCTCATCTATGTCTAGTTTTCTGGTTTAATTCTTTCCCATGAAGTGATGCACCTAGCACAGTTTACTTTCTGTAAGCTCTCAAATCTGCTCGATCCTCAGCCTGTTCGGCACACGTTGGTAACAGAAGCCCGATGGACGGAGGGAGGAGAAGAGAATGGCTCCAGGGCCTGCATTTTCTCGGTGCTGTGTGACCTTGGTGGAATCCTGTGTCTCCTTCACAGCTCTTTCCTCACGTGTGAGCTGGGAGCAAGAGCCAAGCCACCTAGGAAGCTTCATGTTGCCCGTCTCCCATGGGCCTTGGGGAAGGTATAGGGCTTATCAGTTTTAGAGGGTTAGCAGATAATGGTGATGCGTTTAGTGTCTTTAGCCTTTCTGTTTAATGTGTGTACAGCGCTGGGATGGGCTGCCTCCAGCTTAGAGCCGAAGAAGGAGTTTGTGTTGGACAGATCTGTCCTAACTCGGTCTTATCCAGTGGGCAAGTGTTTTGTCCCTTTGACTCCTGGGGCAATTCATTCATGACTGGTGGTATTGTCTTAGTGATAATTGTCAAGGTTGAGGGGATGGTTTTTGATAGTCAGTGACTTGGGGATATGCAAGATAGCCCCTCGGTGAGAAGTTATCGGCAGAGCCCCAGCACTCGGAGCCTGCCTTCTAGTACAGGGTGGATGAGTGCTGGCTCATCCAATAAGCGGACTCCTTTCCATCTGGAAACAATACGATTTTAATTGTTGAGTTAAAACAACCATGGCTTCGGAGAGGGTGCCTGGATCACTCTGATTTTCAGAGTGATAAAGATGTAGCTGGACAGAGCCCAGAAGTTGAGCCCACAACCAGCTCTCCGATTTACTGTCTATACAGCATACTCTCAGCCGGGGACACCTGTACAAATTACAAAAAAGTAAATATTGAAGACACCTGAGACATGAAGGTGTGTTTGCATGTGTGTCTGCTGGAGTACCTGGCACAGCTAAGCACCAAGAACAACGGAAGGAACTCAGTGGTAGAACACTTGCCCAGTGCACAGCAGAATAATGAAATCTGGAAAGAGAAATATATTTTCTTGTTTAAAGGAGATTTAATCAGATAGATGTGAGCAGCAGAAAATAAAATAGTTTGGATCCATGCCATAAATGTGCTTTTGTTATCTCCGTGTGGTCCTGTTGATCTTGGTATACAGTGGACAAGCCAGCCCTGGTTCATGATACTGTGATGTGTAACTTGCTGAGTGTAGCTCCAAGATATAGACACAGAAGTGAAAACGGAAGCGCTGTTTAAAATTTAAAAAGACACAAAATACATTAAAAAAAATAGAACAAAGGGAAAGGAAACATCTACAGAGGATTGGGTGAGGACTACTTAGTGATGTCACCACAGGGTTCAAGGTGTCACTGATGCCACACTCACTTGCTGACTTCTCTCAGATGTCACGGTAAGTGAAAACCACAGGTGTGCCTTCAGGGTCGCTTTTGATGCAAGCGAGGTACCATGGATTTGTGAGTTTGGTTTTGTTCCTGGTCATTGTCCAGGAGGGCATCATGCACCACCTGTGGCTTTAGCATTGCTAGGCAGTAGGGACAAGAGTGTGTGTGACAGTCTTGACAGTCTTTTCATTGTCCCCTCTGGAATGGTAGCAACTGTTGGTGGTCTAGGCGGCCCGTAGAGGTGACCTATGCCTATGGAGAGTTAGTCACCCCTATGGACAGGGAAACCGTCCTCCAGGCTTTCTCTGTGCTGCCCCCTCTCCAGCTACTGTGATGGAGTCACCTTCGTTTCTCATGTGAATGAGAATGAAAGTAAGAAAGTACAGATTGGCAGAATCTCCACCGAATGATGCTCAACTTCCCAAGTTAACAGCAGGAGTTTAAGCAAAATTTCAAGTCAACGGTATGCAATAGAGCAAATGACTGCTCTGCTAAAACTGATTTTACATCCCTGGTGTTAGCTCAGGCTTCCTCATCTCCTTCATGGCCATCTACCCTGCTCAGTGACCAAGGGGGAAAGGCACTTGCCCTGGTTTTTATTACACCTGTGTTTTATAAATGATAGGAATAGTTTCCACTTATTATTTAAGAGTACCAGGCCAAAGATTTTTGTTGTTGTTGTTTTGCTTTTTGTTTTTTGTTTTTGTTTTTGTTTAACTGAAGTCATCCTTCTTTTTGTTTGTTTATTCCAGCTAATGTTTTCCGTTTTGGAAGTAGATGAAAGTTCTAGAGTAACCGCCTAGCACACTTTGACTTTCATCCCATAAAACACAATGTTATGTCAGATGAACACCACGTCCTCACTTTTCCCAGAAATGTGTGTCTTACAGCGGGTGGGGGATAGGCAGGATAGACTACCTATGTGCACTTCCGTTATAAAAACAATCACGAGAGATAAAAAGGAGACAGTCTCCGCCACATGGTGAGTCCAAGGGCAGCCTGTGCTGCAAGAGACCAGTTCTCAAAGAAACAAAAAATGAGGACAGTTTTCTCTTGCTATGATAAAATGCCCCAATAGAGTCACTTTAGGAGGGAAGGAAAAGTCTCTTTCACCACACTACTCCAAGTTATAGTCCATCCTAGCAGGGAATTTAAGGTAGCCAGGACCTGAAACAGCTAATCACAGCCCAATGCAGTCATGGATGCATGCCCGTCTCCTTGTTCAGTTCACAGTTCTCACTTTTATAAAGTTGGGGGCTCAGCCTATGAAATATCACCTATATTCAGAGTGGGTCTCCTCAGATCAGTTAACCCGATTAAGAAAAGTCCCCAACAGGCGTGATGCCCCACTGGCCAACCTGATCTATGCAACAGGTTCTATCAGGTTGGCAGTTAAAACCAACCATCATACCAGACTTAAACTAGATGTGAAGGCCCGTTCTTGAAGTCCCAGGACTTGGGAGGCAGAAACGGGAGGATCAAAAATTCAAGGTTAGTCCTGCTACATAGCTAGTTCTAGGCTAGCCTGGACTGTAAGAGATCCTGCCTCAAAACAAAGGGGACAAACAAGCGAACCAAAACCAAAACCAATCAAATAACCAAAACAAACAAACAAAAAGAACCTGCACAAAACAACAACAGCAAAAACAAAAATACAAAGAAACAAAGTAGAAGTTGTTCATGGATCAGAAGGAAAACAAAGTCTAAGATGTTCTAAACTCTCTATGAAAAACCATTGGTACTACACGGAAGCTGTGTCTGTTTTTATTTGCATCTGCAATCACCTGTCTTCCTATGGCTGACCCAACCACTACCCCCCCCCCCCCCAGAACCTTTTATCTGAATCCTTGGTGTTCTTCGTTAGCAGGCTTGCTTGTGCCTTCACACTGAACCTCTACCTCTTCCTCACTTTGCCAGCCCCCAAAGCCTTTCCTGGTGCGAAGCCAGTATTAGTTCATGTCACGGTTCTGATCCTGGGCTGTGAAGAGCATGTGACTAATAGGTGACGCTTTCTCCTCTCCAGGAAGGGAAGATGTAGGTGTAATGCAGCCTATAATGTCAGGGGTTATTTTACTACATTATTTTAAATGGAAACAGGAAGTGACCTAGCTAACACGCTGGGAAATGGTCATAGAACTCCTGTGCGCCCCCAGGTAACCAAGGGTGGGTGGGATTAAACCCACCCTCTTCTCCAGACAGCTGGCAATGGGCAGACATTCTGTGAGCCACAGTAATGAGTTCCATGTCATTTCTTTGTCAGATCTCCCAGCTGATGACCGAGACCGGCCGTGAGGGACTGACAGAGTCAGCGCTCAACCGCTACAATGCTGACAAGCCTGCAGCCAGCAGTGTCCCAGCCCCACAGGGTTCCTGTGTGGCCAGTGAGACTTCCACGGGGACCTCGGTGGCTGCTTCCTTCTTCGCACGGTAAGAGATGCTCAGATCTTTGCTTCTTTTGGGTACACCCAGCTGGTGTGCATCCAATGTAGACCTGATCAGCTGAAGCCATTAGATGGCATTCAATACTTCTTTGAGTTGGCTTTTTGAAAGCAAGATTTCCAAACTGGGCACTGTTGACATTGTGAGCCAGAGAACTCTGTGTTGAGGGGACTATCCTATGCATTACAGTGTGTTTAGCAGGATCTTTGGCCTCTGTCTATTATGTGGCCATGTACCTTATTCCTACTAGGTCCTAGAATAGTCAGATGTATCCTAGATTGAGAACCACTGTTATAAGAACATATGGCTCTAAAGATGGCCCTCCTTGGGGTAAGGATGTAATAGGTGAAGTCCTGTGGCTACTGATCCCACACTTACCTGCTCATGAACCTGCCAAAAAAGACACTATTAAAGAGATGCTATGTGTATTCCTTCTTGACAAAGTACTGGATATATAGCTAATCAAACACTGGATATAAAAAAAAGCTAATATTAGAGAATTTAAAGACAGGAGAACCAAAAATGAAAGGTATTTGAACTATGTTGCCAGCCTAATTTTAGCAGCGAGGCAGAGACAGAGCAGGAGACAAAGGACAGCTGAGTGGGACGGCAGGGTCGTCTACTTCAATCTCATGATTTTATGACCAAGGACACTGAAGACAGGGAAGGTTCTTCAGAGTTAACTTAGAGACAGAAATAGCAGGGGGTTGGTACGTCTGGTCTTCTCCTCACAGTTCACTCTTTACTCAATACTTGGAGCTAAACCATGGAAAAATTTTCTCTAAGATTCTCAGGCTCAAGAATAAACAGGATCCTGAATAAATAGCACAGAGTATGAAGACAGAGGGTTTGCATCCCTCAGTTTCCACATCTATACAGTGAGGATAAGGTCTACTACAGAAGTTTAATTTCACATGGGTCTGGCTAGTATTTTGTGTGGCTTTCCTTTTTCCCTAGGAACAGTGGCACGCAGGACATAAATGTGAGAAGGAGCTCTGACTGAGGAAGGGAACAAGCCAGAGGAGAGAGAGGGATAGGGTCCTGGGAGAAAATGCCATCCATACTAGGTGTCAGGAAGGGTTGTTGGGAGCCCAGCTTTGAGGGGCTCATTCTATCACGACGCTGTGTTTATTCTCCTCTCAACATTTGCACTGGTTTGGATACGGGAAAAGAAGCACCGTATGTGTATGCTGGTCTCCTAGCAAGGGCCATCGTTAGCTCCACCTGTGTGGGAACCTCTGTAATGTCTGGACCAAGGAGCAAGGGACCCAAGCCCACTGGGGTGTTACATCTCTGCTCTCTGAAGAGGGAACGAAGAGATGCAGGCCTTTCAGAGGAAATGCCAAAGGCCCAGATGATCTTGAGACCTGGGGAGCCTGTTAGTGTAGCCACAGGAGGGCGAGCCTTGGCGGAGGACTGAGAAGGACCCTTAAGGCAGAAATCCTCTGTATCAGTGAGTAAGCGGCCATGTTTCTGTCTCTGTGAGGGACCCAAGTGTGTGAACCAAGGCTGAATGAAACCTCATAAGGGAGGGAGCCCATCCCCTGGCTCTCTGGGAACGACAGAGGAGAACTCGCTGCCTGTTCATATCACTTAGAGAGTGAGGTCTCTGCCAGTGAGGGGGGTGTAAGGTGTGCTGAGTGAGTACCTGGTCTCCATGCTGGAGGGGATGAATGAGCTTTTGATGCTCTTTGGAGTTGAACTCCCACCTCCTACCTTGATGCTCTTTGGAGTATGAAATCTCTGTGTTTCAGAGGATCCCATACAAAACTGCCAGACTCACAAAGAAAACAAAACATTGAAGAGAGATTTGACTGTGGAGGAAATAAGGGGCTGGGACTTCTGGTGGGACTTCTATTTAGGGAGATCAGATGCTGGGCACCCAAGATGAGTGGGTTGCTGATAATGGCTGGGAGCTCTATAGATGATGCCAGCAGTGAGCAAAGACTCCAAAAGATTGCTCGTTACCTCGTCCTGTCTGTCTGTCTGTCTGTCCGTCCATCCCTGTGTGTGCATGTACATGCCTGTGCATATAGATCAGAGTTAACTTGTGGGAGTTGGTTCATTTCTTCTACTATATGGGTTCAGGGCTTGAACTCAGGTCATCAGACTTGGTGAACGCAGCCTATGTGCAGACTTCTGACCCCTTAGGTCTTTTTTGTTGTGAACACTGATAGCACCTGGAGCTTAATGGCATGAGCTTGCCTTCAAAGGGCTTATAGTGTACAGAGGGACAGAGTACGATGAAAACAGCACATGAGCACACTCTCTGCTCATTCCGTGTCCGTCACCCTGGCTTGTCATTGGGTTCTGCTTCCTCCCAGCAAGTGAGGGAGCATATGGACAACTTGCCAGTCATGGACGGGCCTCTATAGCAGAGAGAGAGAGAGAAAGAGAGAGAGAGAGAGAGAGAGAGAGAGAGAGAGAGAGAGAGAGAG
>JADRCD010142350.1:0-22940 GCA_019843815.1 Montemys delectorum | reverse complement strand
AACTTTTTCAACAGCATCTGTTGAGATGGCTTCTCTGAAGCATATGTAAATGAAGACCGCTGGCCAGGCATCCTACCTGCCTTTCAGCTGGCCTCGTGCAGGTTGCTATCCTTCCATTGTTACCTGGACCACTCAGACAGACATGGGTAGAACTGGAAGGGCAAAAGGGGAGCGGATAAGGCTGTGCTATAGGTTTCTCTCATTAGATGAACTCATAACACTCTACTACGGGAACTAGTGTAGCAGCCAGGTAGATGGTACCATAGGTTTCCTCCACTAAACAATAATTTCTGGCCGTGTCTTTGAGAGTGTTTCACTGGGCATCAGCAGGTGGACGCGGAAGACTAGGTTGTCCTCAGCATGAATGGACACCAGCTGCTCTGTTGAGGACCTGAATGGGTTCAGAGGTAGAAGAAAGGGGGATTCCCACCGTCTGCTTTCTGCTTGCTTGTGTGGTCTCAGCATGGGTTTTCTGGACTAGAATTGAGCTCCATTCATACTTGCAGATCTGGGTCTCCAGCTTGCAGGCAGCAGATGAGAAAACTTCTCAACCTCCGTACTTGTGGGAAACAATTCTTCATAAGGCTTCCTATCCAAATCTATCTGTCTATGTCTTCTGATCTACCTACCATTTGCCTATATCTCGTATTGATTCTGTTTGTCTCGGGTGGGGCAGCCTAATGTGATTAGAATGTGTACTTTCTACATTGTCACCTTGATGTAGAATCACCTAGGAGACACATCCCTGAGCACCCTCTTGAGGATGTTTCCAGGGAGGTTCCACTTCAGAGGGAGGATCCCACTTGAATTTAAGTGGCACTGTCCCCTGCACTGGACTCCAGGATTGAATAAGAAGGGTATGGAGAGAAAGCAAGTTGAGCGCCAGTATGCAGCTCTGTTCCTAACTGTGGGCACAATCTAAGCATCTATGTCCCACTGCACTACCATCGTTTCCTTAACAATGGACTGTATCATCCAGCAGACTCAAAACAAGCTCCCCTGCCCTCTTTTTTTTTCTTTCATGAGGCAGTTTGGGAGACTAACAAGAAAAGCAGTAGCTAATCCATGGACACTTCTTGGTGTAAGCTTCACCTCCCCCACCTCCTGTGGCCCCAGAGGCCTCAGCAGTGACTCTTGGAGGAAACGTGTCTTCCCTGCATATCCAATGGGACTTGAAGAAAGCTCAGGAGGTTAGAGAGGAAAATTGCACCCCAAGCGCTTTCTTACCTTGTTTTCCTTTCTGCAGAGTTAGAAATCTGAGATCATGTTTTTTTCCACACAGAGCATGTCACAAAAGTATCTTATACACAAAGTCGTGCATACACTAGATATGAGTGAACACCTAGTGCCCAGTAACCTGGGCTCCAAACCCTCTGGGCTGGTTTCTTATCCAAATCTTCAGAAATAGTTATTTAATATTAAAGTGAGCCTCTTACCGAAACCAAGTATGTTTAGTTTTCAAAAGCTTTATAACATGAAGTCATCTAATATATGTAATATAGATGTATGTTTCAGTACTGTGAAATTATTTAAAAGCCACAGATCACACATTTTTTTTTTTTTTTTTTTTTTTTTTTTTTTAGTCTGGGTTTCTCTGTGTAGCCCTGGCTGTCCTGCTACTCACTCTGTAGACCAGGCTGGCCTCGGCCTGCCTCTGCCTCCCAAGTGCTGGGATTAAAGGCGTGCACCACCACCGCCCGGCTAGATCATACATTTTTATCCCATTCATTTTGTCTGTGTGTGTGTGTGTGTGTGTGTGTGTGTGTGTGTGTGGTTGTACATAAGCCATGGCATATATATGGAGGTCAGGGGCCAGTTTACGTTGGTCATTTCTCTCCTTCCACCATGTGGGTTCCAGGAGGAGTGAACTCAGTCTGTCAGACTGAGTGGCAAGTGCCTTAACCTGCTGTGTCATCTCAGTCACATTATCTATAATAATAATTAATATTATTAAAGTATTAATATCTTCATCACCACTATTGTTGTTGTTGTTGTTACATCAGAAAACGAGTGAACTTTGATGTTCATTCTTAGACTCTTCTGGAGGCAAAGCCCCTTGTCTGGTTGGTCAGTGATCTAATCTAAAGCTTCCCCTTTGAGCTGAAACTGCTCCTGCCAGAAGGGAGCTCTCATCCCAAAGAGAAAGGATTCCCAACACAACTGCCCCCTCAGCCTTCCTGGTGCGATTGCAAAGGGCTAATTCAACTTCATTACGCTATAATTTTTAATATCTCTCATGTTTCTCTGTGAGTACATTGAGGACAGTGCTGGAGTGGAGCTAGGCCTCTGGTAGATTGGTCACTAGTAGATGTGGCTTGTGTTTCTAAGCACTAGCTAGGAGGGGTTTTTTGTTGTTGGTGGTGGTGGTAGTAGTGGTTGTTTTTTTTTGTTTTTTTTGTTTTTTTTTTTTAACCTCTGAAACATTTAGCTTATTTTAAATTTTTACATAAAATATCAGCATCCTTTTTCAAGTCACCAATTTGCATTTTTATAAACAGAACAGGCCATTCCAGAGAACAATTCAGTACTTATTTGCAAGACCACCGATTCAAGCTTTCTTCTTTATAATGGGAATTAAAAAATAGCAGCTTCCCCTTTCTTGGTTGTATCCCCAGTCCCCAGCCCAGGCCCTAAAAACTGCCTAGAAATCTGTTGTCTTGGCTTCTTCAGTAATTCAGGGAGTAAAAGACAGATAGGACTTATGCCAGATTTCACTTTGTAGTGAATTATTTAAAATTGTTTAAAAGGATAAATATGCTGGAAATTAAATGTGACAGACTGTTAAAAATCGCCCAAGGCAATTTTTAGAACTCTTAAGATTTCCATTCTACTACCTTGGGTGAGGGAAAATGGTGAGGCTGATAACAAAGGAAATCGAGAAGGAGTTTAACTTGTGGTGGAGGCTGAGTTTGAGGACAGTTAGCGGGCTCTGGGGTTGAGCCACCCACACACCACCTTCAGCACACAGATCTCCCAGATGTTGGGGGTGCTCCTGCTCATAGCTGAGTCCCTCTACAAAAGCAGCTCTTAACCACAATGAACTGTCTGGCCCAGAGTTAAAGCTCTGTCCTCAGAGGTAACCTACATCCAACCACTGGGTGTGTGTCCTACTGGGCCCCCTTAAGTCATTTTGGGAACCGCCTCAGAGGCTGTGTACTTTCAGACACCGGCCAGGACTGACTGCAGAGCTTAGCACCTCCTCCTACCGAATGCTGCCATTCCTACAAACTAAGAAGAGCTGTTTCTCAGAGCTCACCTAAATAAACTTCCTGCAGTCAAATCATTAATATCTCAGTCTGTTCTTGGGGTTGGGGCTGACATCAAGCATAGGCTGTCCAGGAACCAAACACATAGGACCAAATAAAAGTAGTAAACAAGTACAAGTTTTTTTATTTATATGTTTTTTAATTGAAAGTTTTTCATACAATGTAGTCTGATCTGAGTCTTAGTTTGTGCCTCTGTTAAGGCTGCTTTGTTATATAAAGTTTATAATATAACACCAGTGCAGATTAGTCACACATCCATAACATTAGTTTCTGACTGAAATTCCCTGTGAATAGTCCAATTTGTTTATAATATAACCTGTTAGTACTATTCAGATGGCTTTCAGTTTTGATGATAATGAGCTCATTTTCAAAAACTTCACAGATAATAAGATCATGTGATTTCAAGAGCTTAAAAGTGAGTTATTGACCCAGTGTGCACCTCCTCTGATAGTTACCCATAAGCAACCAGAGATACATACAATTAGCTCCTCATGAAATCTATTAAAACTGTACTTTTTGTTTTTTTAATTGCCTAACGGGATAGGTCACAGTCCTCCGTGTAATGATTATACGCACTGTGATCAAGGCACGCAGCTCAGTTTTCATAGATAACGTTGTAGGAACTGTATGGGTTTCATTTAGAGGCAAGAGGCTGATTGTAGAGTCTCTCATCTCCACGCTTCTTCCTCATTAACACTTGTCCCAGGGCAACTTGAGCTGCCCCAGCGTTCTACTGTTACCTCTGCCAGGGAGCACTCAGCATAGCTGCCTGGCCAGAATAGTAGCGTTTGCAACACCAATGCTCAAAGCGCACAGTTGATAGAAGGGTTTCTCTGAATCGTTTTTATTTTCATAAGCCCAGCCTTTCCAGTCTGCCCACTTCCCATTGATATCCTGAAGACATAGGTCTATGGACACCCCCCCC
The DNA here is from genome assembly GCA_019843815.1 of Montemys delectorum. NCBI lineage: Eukaryota > Metazoa > Chordata > Mammalia > Rodentia > Muridae > Montemys > Montemys delectorum. Next base: position 18,749 of record JADRCD010142350.1, on the reverse strand, counting down.
CCCGAAATAGCTAATTACCCCAGTTTTTTACAAACGATGAAGAAACATTCCCTAGACCTCCTTGTTAGTTCAAGTCTGGGGCCTCCAAATTCTGTGGTGTTTCCTGTATAACACGGCACCTCTCAGCCGTGACCGACCACATGTACAAGAATGTTTTGGAGAGAATTCGCTGCCCAGAAAATGAATCCAAGCAGCCTCTCTCTGTTCTTCTGTAATTTGATATTAAAATAATGATTTAACATTTTAATGTGGCATAGTTGACAATGCAGGTTTTGCGCAATGAAAAGATAATTGCTATAACGTTTTAAAATATTTCATTACCGCACTTTTTAATAATAAAAAAGCAGTCAAATGCTTCTGCATTTTAGGCTCTGCCTAAACTTTAATAATTATTCTTATTCAAATGATAGGATGCAGAGCTCTTGAATGTGGCATGTATACCCATGAATGATTTGGGGAAACTATGAAATTATATTAAATTTGAAGAATACAGCTTAATGTACGAGGGAAGAAAAAAAAACCCTAATGACTTCACAGGAGAAATATTTATTGAAATATCACATTACCTTTGTTTGTAGCATAATGGTCTCAGAGGGAACAAGTGAGATTGTTTTGATGGTGAATTTATTACATATTTTTTTAGGGGCTTGGGCCTGAGGGATCTTGTTGAAAAGCTTTTGGTGATCTCTGCAGCTATGAGGAACTTTGGCCTCTCCCAGACAGGGTCTCCAGAGTGAATGGATGTCCTTGGAGAATCAAAACAGATGCTGCCCAGGGAGACGAGCCAATGTTTCAAGTCTGTGTCAATTCACCAAAGGAAGGGAACCAACAGCACATAATTCTCTACCTTCAAACATGCAGCATTCCCTTTAAAAAGTACCCCCAAAGCTTGCTCTGTTTCCTTTCTCAGATGCTCAGGCAGTGCTAGTGAGTGTGTGGAGCTGGAACCTCCGCCCCCCCCACCCCCGGCCACTTTCTGGTGGCTTAGCCTCAACCCTCCTGAGTTAGTGCCCTCATCTGCAAATGAGAACTGACCCACAAGCTGTTGTAAGGACTCACCAGGTAACCTGCATTGGCACACAACTCGACTCAAGGATGGATGGCAGACATCATCATTACCATTTTAATGACTTACCAGCTAGGCTTTATCCTTGTGCCCCATCTCGGGCTTATAATGGCATGGCTTGTGCAACTTAAACTCTGGGTTCACTTGGGGGCCTAGGAAGAGGGTCTGTGTGAAGCCATTGATGTACTCTGTGTCTTGTAAGCTACTGTGTGTCCTGGAGATGAGGATGAAGGGGGTCCGTTTGTGTCATTGTCCCCAGGACAGCAGAGAATATTCCAGAATCTTCTGTCTCATTACATTTCTGGCACGGACCTCAGGGAAGCCGTTGGTTCTGGACAGGCACAATGCCTGTCAGTTGTCTAAGAAGAAAACGCTGGTTCTCCAGTTGCATTTGCAGGAATCTGCCTGGCCCTTTGCCTCAGTGGCTTTCTTCTAACCCTTTCCCCATCTGTAAGTTCAGGCCATTCAAGTGTAGGGTCAATCTGGTTCTCACTCAGAGAAAACCAAAAAGAAATCAACCCTGCTGGTGATTCTGCATCACAACAGCCCTAAGGTATTATTGACCATTTGTGCCAGTTCTGATGTTAATAAAATGAATACTAATAACTAGCATTTAAAAAATTTGTGTAGCCAAAGTACTTTGTATACTCTCACGCATCTCTCATTAAAAACCCTGTTATGTAACATTGTCGTTCTCACTTATAAACATGGAAACTCCACAGAAGAAAGCTGAGCCCCTCAGCTTAATTCAGATGGGTAGCATGCGGCAGGATGGAGTTTGAGCCCTGATAGCTGGCTACACACTCTTCATGATTCTCCTAGGAAACATCTTGATCTCTTCCATCTCAGCCTCTAGTCCATTCTTCTCCTCTAAGACAGAGTCCCCAGCTTTTACGCCTCTCTGATTACTTCTGGCAAAGACCTGCCTGTAGCCCCGGGTCTTTGCCGCAGATGTGCGGGGCTAGATCCCTGGCCAGGAGAGTTAGGTTCTCAGCCCAGTCCTTTCTCAATTTCAAGTTTCTCTGCCTTGGACTCATCCTTGGGTTGTTCTTAACACCAGTCTTGGGAGGATTCAGGTGCTAGGTTTCTGGCTGGGTTCCCACTATTGCCCATGGGGCCTGTCTTAGTCAGGGTTTCTATTCCTGCACAAACATCATGACCAAGAAGCAAGTTGGGGAGGAAAGGGTTTATTTGGCTTACTTCTACATTGCTGTTTATCACAATGAAGTCAGGACTGGAACTCAAGCAGCTCAGGAAGCAGGAGCTGACGCAGAGGCCATGGAGGGATGTCCCTTACTGGCTTGCTTCCCCCGGCTTGCTCAGCCTGCTCTCTTATAGAACTCAAGACTTCCAGTCCAGGGATGGCACCACCCACAAGGGGCCCTACCCCCTTGATCACTAATTGAGAAAATGCTCCACAGCTGGATCTCATGGAGACACTTCCCCAACTGAAACTCCTTTCTCTGTGATAACTCCAGCCTGTGTCAAGTTGACACACAAAACCAGCCAGTACAGGGACTTAACTCTTCAAAACTACTTCTTCCTTGGATGTCCCAGATCTGGAGTCCAGGTCCTTCAGGCTCGACTCTGATAACAGCCAAATCTCTCTTCCTCACAGTTTCATGCTGAGGTTTCTCCCTACAAGAGGCGTCCTGGTGTGGGAGGGTGTGGCCTTGAGCTGCCGGGCGTTTGCTCAATACCTGCTTGACTCCACCGTTTTTTTTGTTTTTTGTTTTTTTTTTTCATGATTGCTATGCTTCTACTTCCTTCTCTTGCACACCCGAGCCTGGGAGAAAATGATGTTTAAGAAGCCCCCACCTGAGTTTCTAGAAAGCCCCACTTTCTAGAAACACACAGAGTAGGCAGAGAGCCCTCCAGAAAGATGGTCCCAAGGACTAGGAGGTGATAGAATCTGTTCCATGTGTGTAGACTGGCTTCCGGGACTCCAGAAGAAGGAAGGTGGCTGAGGTCCCAAATACCACCAGACGACATTCCACCTGCCTTAAAGGTTGTGCCATATCAATGAAATCAGGCTCCCTGCACAAAACCGATAACTAGACATTTTCCAATTTAATGTGTAAGCTACCGAAATGTCAACTATTCCATGCTATTATTAGATAGGTAAATTAAAATTAGCTGCATATTAAAGTATACCTCAAACAGGGAGAGAGTTTGGCATTCCTTGGTCATGAAGACAAGTATTTGATGAATAGGTTTAAACACACACACATACACACACACACACACACACACACACACACAAACACACACACACCACTATCTAACAAAGTAGAATGCTAGATATTTTGAGAGACAATAGATTTTTCAACTATCACACATGTCTCACAAGCAAGGCCATCCTTGACAAAAGACAAAGGCCCAGACCAGTGCAGCCGCCTAAATACAGAGACCATCTGCAATGCCCTTATTCATGTCTTTAAAAAGAGAAAGTGTAAATCTAGTTGATTCAGCAGGAAGAGGGCAGGAAGGCATGAGAATGGAGTTGGCAGTAGAAGTGGGTTAGATCAGAAACCACCGGGGAAAACATTGTTAGACTGTGCTCAGCAGAAAAGATGAGCTTTTCTATGAAACCAAGAATAAATGTGTGATCAACAACAATAAAAGATCTAGAGTAACTGGTTACTGGGCTGTCCTATCTGCTGGTGTCTATCTGTGGACTGTATTTGTGATATTTTAAAGATATATGAAAATATCCTGACTATGTAAAGGAGTCTTCTAAATTCAACAAGAAAGGATGTTCCTTCAATAGAGGCATTCATAGACAATAAACTGAAGAGAAGCTATGTATAGCTCTACATAGGGAAAGGCATTTGTCCTCAAATTGGCTTGCATTTTTCCAAATAGTGTTGGCACATTCTCTTTCTCGGATTACACTGACAAAAGTTGACGCTCTGACACTCAGTAGTGGAGATCTGGGGAACCGATGCTATGTGTCAGCATAGCAAGTGTCCTTTTTGCTTGGCAACTTTGCATATAGGAAAAAAGCCAAGGCTCATGAGGATACTATCCCCTCAGATAGTATCTTTGACCAGTTCCTGGGCTGGGGAGATGGCTCAGCAGTTAAGAGCACTTGCTGCTCTTGCAGAGACCCTAAGTTTATTTCCCAGCACCCACACAGTGGCTCATGATCGTCTGTAACTCCAGTGCCAAGGGCTCTGACACCCTCTTCTGACCTCAGTGGCTGTCATGTACGCATGTCATCATGTCATCACATGGAGATGTGAAGACAAACACTCAAACTCATTAAAAAAGCAGTACGCAATTCATATAATTTGAAGTAAATTCATGGCTCAAAGTAATTACAAACTAACTTAGACCTTTGTCCACTTAGCATTAGGGTAGACTGGGCTCTGTATAACCATGAATCACTTAATGACAAGACAGGTTTTCAACGATGTGTCAGTGTTAGGCTAGTTTGTTACTATGGGAACACATAGTATACTTACAAATACCTTGTTTGTGTAGTCCATTATACCGTTAGACTGGATGAGATACGTAGTCATACATGTAGTCCTTTTTAGGTTAAGCCTACTGACTTGTTTTTTGTATGACATAAATAGTTGCTTCACTCTGTATGGATTGCTCCTAACCCGAATCACAGCTGGCAGATTCTATAGTTATTTTTGCTCACATGAACGCTCCAATACTAGAGATAACAAGAATGGATGACTCTTTACAAAGTAGGTGTTATTGACTACACTGAAACATTCAGGCCCACCCACAGTTTAGCCAAATTACATACTTACGATAAAGTCTCAAAAAAGACCATGACAGAGGAACCTAAATACAAATCTCACATGTGCATCTCTTCTCATCTAGGCTCAGATCCTTTAAACAATGACCAATGCCTTCAATAGGATGTGACCATTGGGCAGATGGTGAACCCTGGTTGTGGCCCCTTTAGTCTTGGAGTGACCCAGCAAGGACCAGGCCTTCGGAAATTTTTTCCAAATGCTGAAACTCCGTGATCCAAAGCAATGCCTCTGACCTTAAGACTGAAAAGTCTCATCTGTCACAGGGTTTAAAATGGACAGGGATAGGGATGAAGTTGCCTTTGTGTCTAGAATATAATTAGCATTGAGAGCTAGGCCATGCTGTTCTAGCATTGACCTGTCCTTGACTGTCCTATAAACTGTTTAAACAATCCCTTTATAGCTTCCTACTGGGGCTCCATAAGGATTACGTCCACACTTGAATGTTGTAAACGAGACATACATCATTTCGTAAGGAAAAGTGCTGTCCTTGGTTTTCTAAGCTCAAAACTTTAATCTTCAGTCCCTAGTGTCTGAACTCATAGTTGATTAATTCACATCAAATCTTCACTCTTTCAACAGTTTTCTCCTTTTCACTCCAAATCCATATCTCAAGGACAATATACAGACTTTAATTTTTGAGGTAAAATGGGAGAAATTGTGTTAAATTCCTTCTGAGAAGTAATGTGGAACTAAATGTAATATTTTCCAGCTCCATGCCTTTACTTGGGTTTGTCCATAATGTTTTTATTTTAATCTTTGATCGCTACTTTTTGAGAAAGTATTTTAACTTGGAACTTTGAAAAAGTTCACAATAATTTTTAATAAATGGGGAACTTATTTGGGATTTCAAGAAAGTTTACTTAAATTGGATGACTGTTGTTGAACCGGCTAGATTTTACCTAGCACTATCACGTCCATTTTGCACTGAGTAATTCACAGTGCTAGAGAAACAATATAGTTAATTTTTAATAGCAAATCTTTGATTTGGCCCATACTTGAGAACACGTGTAAAGTTTTGACGAATCTAAAATGATTGAGGAAAACTATTTGGCACTCTAGGTCCTCGTGCCGATGGATAGCTTTGGCAGTGAGTTCAGTTTGTGAATGTTGATGGCTTCTTTACCACATTAAGTACCTTCGGCATTCAGGAAGAGTCAAGTGAAAGGATGAACATGAAATCTGTAAGCCGGAGAAATAGCTTCATTTCTCTAATCTTTATAGTTTTCATAACTTCCATCATCACCATCACCCTATACCTTGAGCCATGTCAGGTCTTGGCTCAGCCATTGCAAATTTTCAGTTTTCCCTCCTTGCTATGCCTGCCACTTCAAAACCCTTCCTGAGTAATATCCGCCTCCCGTTGTTCAAGTCTTATTTTCCCTCTTCTTCAAACCCCTCCTCTGTCTTCCAGATTAAACAATCTCACATTTTACTGAATGGTTCTTTTCCAAGGGCTTTTCCTTGGCTATCCTAACAATCTCAGAAATGCCCAGTGTTGGCGATGACTAGTGACAGAAACTAATCTTTCTCCCTGCTGCTTGTTGGCTCTGCCTCTCATGGGCTCTGCTCTTCTCTGCCTCAATGCCTGCTATTTGAATGGAGAGCTTCCTCAGAGGGCAGGCTTTCTGACTAATTGGTTTTCAGTAGCTTCTTCCCTATTTATGGGAGAGGTGCAGTAGGCATTAACATGTCGGGTTCCTGCTCTGGGAAGATGCACTGAAGCCTGACTTACTTAGACTTCGTGCTGGGACATCTCTCCTGTGGAATGGCCTCTTGCCCATGGTAATACATTTGAGAACAGGTATGTGTCATCACAGGACAGTGCTTCTCTCTGGAGGCTTTCCACACTCCTCCCTGGCTCTCCCAAGTCCTGGTGTATCCATTGCTAAGAACTCTAATTTCAGAAAAGTGGCTGACTCTGTCTTCTGACATGAATAATTCCAATCTATAGGTGTTTAAATTAAGGTTACTTATGCATTGACATATATGCATCTCAATTCAGAAAATGCCTTTCAAGTCTTTCTGACTACACTTTCCTCTCCAAATCATAGCAGCTGTGGATTACATAGTCACTATGTGCCAGCCGCTATGCCAAGTAGGTTATATATGCGTCTTTCCCCAAATCCTGCAATTTATACAATTCTTGTTTTATGGTTAAGGAAAATTGTTGTAGGAGAAGTTAAGAAATTATCCCCAGAAAGCAAAATGTAGCGACAAATCCTAGATTCAAACCCAAGCCTGCCCTTATTCCACACCACCTTTCCTCAACCCACATGTGGTGTCCCACACAATAACAAAACAATGACAAAAATTCCCTTCCTCTATAAGCAATTGTTCTACCCTCTGAGTTCTAGTCATGACAAATGAAGACTGTTATGCAACCAAATTGTTTTATGCTAAGGGATCTAAGGCTTTTACCCAGAAAAGAATTTATGAGAAAAATATCTTGAAGAGGTGTCTATCTCTTCTTTCTTACTCATTCCAAGCCATCCAAAGCTCCTATACCCCCAGACACACACATGCACGCACACTCCACACACACTCCACACACATACTCCTTCTCTCTCCCCTCCCTCCTCTCTCTCTCTCTCTCTCTCTCTCTCTCTCTCTCTCTCTCTCTCTCCCCATCTCTGAAAAATAAGAGGTTAAAATTTTGAAGTGTGCTTTGTGCTGACCCTAGGTTTACCCAATTGAGCTAAGTGGTTCAAAAGTATTGACAGACTAAGTCCTGGGCCTTGGCTTCTGTATAGGATTCAAGGTTCATTTTAATATAGTCTATTCAAAAAGCTCTGGCCTTTCCAATTAGCCAGAGAACACAGGATGCTTTGTGTTCAATACTTTAAGTTTAGCCACAAGAGAAAAAAAATTATTTTTTGAAAAGAGAACTGCAAAGGGTCCTGACAGAGGAGTCACTACATTGATACATTCCTCCCTTCCCACCCCATCCCTGCCCCACATACTTTTCGACAACCCCATCTAAGGTCTACTATTGAAAATTTTGAATCATGTACATCATTAAGCATGTGTACCAATAGAGCTGTTTCTGAAAATGGTTTATTTTAAATTATATGGGAAATGCATAATTACAGGCTTAGAATAGATAAATTAACACAGAAATGCTGCATGGTTTATTTCCCCCAAATAAACCAGCAATCCCTGTTTGATATCACATGTCTGTACTTCTTTGTCTCATGTACATGCAGATGTATTTTAATTTTTATGTAACTTAGTTTATACTAAATATAGGGGACATTTACCTGTTTGTTAGGGTATCATGAAGCTGCCCCTGTCAACATACACAGAAGCATACCTTGTTCTTTAAATAGTGACATAATGGATGTCCAATTGCATGGATACATGGCTCTTTAAATAACCGTTTCTCAACTAACAGGTTCGGGGGTATTTTCAGCTCTTTCCCTGTCACTGGCATTACTTAATTAAACAGCATACTGTGTGGGATAGATTCTTAGAAGCTGAATTCCTAGTCAAATACATCATACGTTGCTTCAAATGATTATTTTCTAAAAGCCTGCTTCATTAAGAAAGTCCTGCAGGAATAATTAGGTGAGTTAAGACATATGGCCAGAAGGACATAATCTCCCCAACCTTAGAATATTGACATGAAATAATGACTTTAGAAGCCGATAAAATATCCTGAAACTTAACTATGCAAACTTCCAAACAAAGCCATCCATAGAGGAGGGTTTTCTCGTACAACATTAGAGTTGAAAGGCATCTTAGGTGTCTCGGGGAAGGGCAATAACAACAATGATAAAACTAAAGCCAGCATGCATCGAGTGCTTGCTTTGCACCAGGCTTTCCCTTTCTGTGTGCCCGTCTTAGTTAACCCCACAAGCAGCCCCGGTGCTGTGCTTTAGAAAGTTTGTGTCCTTGGGCAAGTTCTTCAGTCACTGTAAGCCTCAGTTTTTCCCTTGCTCACTGAAAGGGTAAGCACACCCTGACATTGGTTCCAGAAAGCTGATTGTTCACCTACCTTCTCTACATGTTCATATCTTTTTAATGAATACAGCCATGGTGTAAGTATTCCTATCACAGAAATTGCTAAATGCTACACATCAAGGCTTTCCCAGCCCAGAAAGCCAACCCTAACCCCAACCACTAATCTCCCTCATGTGGTCGTCCCCACCTCTTCCACTGTCCACGGATTCTATATTATTCCCCCTCACACACCAATCTTCAAATTCAATGTTGGTTCCTCCCCTTGTGGTGGGTCTTCCTCTCTTTCCCTGTGTCCCAGGCACAGTTCTTTCCTTCACTCGCATCCTCATCCTAAAGTGAGGTACTGTAAAAGATGGAAGCAGAAACTGGGGGTGCAGTACTTTGCTGAGTACGTTTCCAAGGGTGCAGTAAGTGCTGCAAATTTGGTAGAAGGGTTAGGTGGAAAGTGGGTACTTATATTTACATCCCATGCTGATCATGGGAAAGAAAGAGTCAGAGTGTGTATAGGTTTGGATGGGTCGAACTAGTGAGTATTATTTCAAGGCTCTGGGTTCTACTATACAATATAGGCTACATCTGTGTGAACCTTAACAACTTATTGTCTGGTTAAACACAGTCACACACTCAGTGTTCTGATCCATGATGGAACACATACAGGAGATGGTCCAAAACGTGGCACTGACTTACAACACTGCAGCAGTCAGTTGTATACATTTACTCTGTAACCTTTCTCAATGACAACATTTTAATCAATGTACTTCCCAGAGCATACTTTGGCCATTTAGGAGCACATGACTGTTCACCACCAAAGAACTTCTTGCCACTAAACCTCAGACAAGTAACCCTAGCACTGGGTGGAAGACATTGTATATGTTCCACAGCGATCATTCCTTACTTGGTTAAATGAGGAGGCTGCAGTTGTTTAGCGACTCGCAAAGGTTACACAGCTGACTGCTGCTAAAGTAGAGAAGGACTTGGGCTCTACAGCTTGGAGGGAGGTATTCATGTGAAAATAGTACACGTGTGGCCCCAAGAAGCTTCCCTTTGTCAACATGATATGCGTTATGCTAGTCATTCGGAGGTACTTTCTCTTTCTCTGTAGTGCTGTGGCCTAATCCCAGGGTCTTTGTGTAGCTAGGCAAACACCCACCAGTGAGCTACATCCCCAGCTCTTCATGTACAATAATAAAAAAAAAAAAAATCAAGACACATTCAGGAGGAAATTGAACTCTGGTCATTAAAAAAAATTTGTGAAAACATACATTCTCACCACTTTACCAGTTATTTTAGAAAACAATTATTTTGCATATAAATGGTATTTACACTAATGTTTATTAGCATTATTGTGTTGACAGAAATGCCCAAATATTTTGAAAACAATGCCTCATTCCTCATTTCTCTAGAGCATGGCGCATAGAGATAGAGTCCACACAGACAAAGCTCTTTTGTATGCAAATTGTTTTGAGGGTCTAAAACCAAAATATTGGAGTACAACTCTATGGTCAACAAAGAAGGAACCACAATCACAAACAGCTTTAAAATCCAAGATCATTTACAGCCTGCTAGAATACAACATTTTGAATGTGTGAATTTTATAAGAACACCCAAATTGAAAGCTTGGTTGAGATGTGTAAATTGTGCCTTCATAAGACGTTCTCAATCACCATAGCTAATTTTATGGGTCAACTTGACTGAGCCATAATATCTTCTGTTTGTTCCAACACCACACAGGTTGTTCCCGGATAGATGTTTTTTTTAAATGAGATGTGCATTTAAATACTGGCGGCCCTTGAGTGAAGCAGATGACTGGATATCTTGGTTAAGCCTCTACTCAATCATACCTCCCCAGCTCAAGAAGGAGATCTGTCCAAGGACAGACCACTGCAGTAACAGTTCTCTCTGGGTCTCCAACTTGCTAGCTTACCTCCTGATATTGGACTTACTGACCTCCAAAACTCTGTGAGTCAATTTGTTAACACACACACCCCACAGCCCTGACATGCACCCACTCTGTCGAATCTACTTTTCTTAAGAAATCTGCTACAGCAAGGTAATGAGGAACAAGTTGGGGGTGGAGGTTGGAATTGTGGGGGGGGGGTGGAGAAGCGATGACAAAGCAAAGAAAATGGGCAGTTAAAGGTTTTTGGTACATGTTGGGTTGCCAGCAGTCTTCAGCTCAGGGGTCATTTCCTGTGGGAAAACCAGCCCGTGGGCCTCCTCCCTTTTCACCCTGTTCTCACCTACTGCCCCTCACTAAGGAGACCAAATTAACTTCCCTCAGCTTTTTTGTTTATACTGGAAATTTCTGTGTGGAAGATTTTATTTCATCTACAAAATACAAACATATATATGTGCATGTATGTGTGCACATGAATGGAGATATATGTGTGTGTGTGTATGTATATGTGTACATATATGTGTATGTATATAAAAATAACATATAGATTATTTATATATAATATATGTTAGTGCATTATATACAATTGATCTATATGCCATCAGTATGTTGTGGGAGCAAAAGGAAAATGAAGTTTATTAAGTGCTTGGAACTAGGGAGAGGGTAGGCAGGTGGGGCCTGAGGCTCAGACATTGCTGCTCTTGCATCTGCATAGAGTCAGTTAGCCCTGCACATGAATGCCCATGGAATTGTAATTAGCTGCAGTACTTTTTTCTCTCTCTGAATTCATTGTGAATATGTTGGAACTTGTTTCCTGGGGGATTCATCAGTTGAGGTATCTTAGACCTTTGGCCATGGGCCATAGAACGCACTTGACTGAGTATGATATAAATACCCTTCCACTCCATTGAGGCATTGATTTGTTTTCATTTCGCTGTCTCTGTGTTCCATACGCATCCATCTCCCGGGTAAGTTCCCAGAGAGCAAAGGCTGGCTTGGAGAAGTTCTTCCTGAGTAGTAGATGAGCAGAGGGAGAAGGCTGCATGCTCGTTTGATACCTAAAACATCTCAGGTGTGTAAATATTAAGCTTGTCTGATCTTTGCCTCATGTAACAGATAAGCTAGGCCTTGGATAGATGGTCTTTGTAGTTTGGAATGTTATTTCAGGAAGCATTTCCTGATGTCTTTCCTCCTCTTGGTAAGCTCAGAGCTGACTATTGGTTGGTTCGTCTCCTTGAAGCTGTAACGGCATAATGACACACATTGAGACCAGCCAAAAACAGGACAAGAGACATCACTAAAAGAAGGAGAAGGAAGCAATAGGGGAGGAAAGGAGCAGACATAAAATTTCCCAAAATAGACAATTTAGATCTAAAAGATGCTGAGCAATGTTGAATGTAAAATTTTAGTCTTTTTTCCATTTTGAGTTCAACGGGAAGGAAGGACCTAAATTTTCAGTATTTTTCAAATTTCTGAGATTATTATTCACAATAAGAAAGATATTTGACCATATGGCTTGTGAATGTATGGTGTACACATATGCATGTGTTCATTTATAAGCATTACTGTATGGCTGAAGTGACTCAAGAGCAGTCCTGGACCTGTACCACACACACCTACACCACACAGGGCAACTGCTTTATTTTCTGTTCTGTTCTATTACTTTTTAAACATGTTTATGGATCTTATAAATCAAATTCATGGCTATTACTGATCACCCCATGAGGAAAACCATAGAGATGTAGAGGAGTTATTTATTCTGTGACTCATCTAAGCTACTTTCTCAAGATCCACGAAATGATTCCTTCTGTGCTGACTGACTCCCTGGCCTCCACATAGTTCAGTCTCAATGGGGCTGAGCCCCTTACCCATTCTGCATCTTGTTTTGCTATTCACTTCTTGAAGTTTTAAATGAAAGCAAAATTCTGCCTTGGGCCTTTCTTCCAAGAAATGTTACTTGCCCAGGAACCTGATCTTCAGTGCCACTTGAGCAGATCAGAAGGCTGTCCCTCCAACACAGACTCTGTTCTTTGAGTATGTCTAGGCTCTGGTAACCCCACTAGAGCAGATAGATAACACAGAGTTTGAAATTTCTTTCCTATTTCCAGTGTTGTTCAGTCCTGCTCCCTCACTTGGATTCCTTTCATCCCTAAGGCAGAACAGGGAAAGGGGTTTGCTGGATGAAATTGTCCACTTGGGATACACCAGTCCTTGGCAACCCAGTTTCAGCCTGTTATTTCCTGTCTGTGAACTCTAGTGGCCCCTGTCTGGTCTTGAACAAAAGAGTTCTTTCCTTTATTAAAGACTTTGCAGAAACAATCTCCCTTCCTAAAAAATCTCTGTGTCTCTCTGTCTCTGTCTCTTTCTCTGTCTCTCTCTGTCTCTCTGTGTCTCTCTGTCTCTTTTTCTTTCTCTGTCTCTCTCTGTGTCTCTCTGTCTCTGTGTCTCTCTGTCTCTGTCTCTCTCTCTCTCTCTCTCTCTGTGTGTGTGTGTGTGTATGTGAGAGAGAGAGAGAGAGAGAGAGAGAGAGAGAGAGAGAGAGAGAGAGAACCAGAGAGAAAGAGAGAGAGTGAGTCACTAACAATAGTGGCTTCTGGATTACTCATAAGAGAATTACAGCAGACATATTTCTAGCTAGCTGCTCAGGCATTCTTGCTAGCTGCTCAGAGCTTCTTGGTTCTTCACTGCTGGGCTGGTTGTCCCTAGGTGTGATTTCAACTCAGATGCAGCAAAGCCAGGGGTTGGCCCAGTCCTAGGCAGGACTCCATAAAGAAACTCTCATTGGGCAGGTCATGTTGGGTCTGGCATTGCCAACAATGGCATGAACTTTACTTGCTAAAAAGACACTAAATGTAGCTGGGTGGCACAGCAAGGTCTGGAATCCCAACCCTTGGAAGGTGGAGGCAAAGGAGCAGTTCAAGGTTGGTCTGTACTACATGAGATCCTGCCTCAGAGAATGAAAACAAAACAAAATGGAAAGTAGAATGTCTACAGAGTGTCGAGGAAGAGGACACTGGTGTGTAAATGGTTGGATTGTGTTAAGTTCTCCCTCTGGGTGAAGCAGAACCCAGGGTTCACGCCTATTTGAAGGGCCAGAGAGAAGGAGTTTGAAGTCTTGGCTGTGTTTAAATATAGTCTTCTGGTTCCACATCTCATCTGGGTTGCTTGCTCTGTATTTTGTGCCTATGGGGTTTACTGTTAATGTTTTTCCTTGGACGAATAATACGACAAGAAGAAACTAGAGAAATAATTTCTTCTCCTTCTCTAGAACTTTACTATGGCTAGTGTTCTAAATGCTGTGTGCTCCAGTTTCTTCATCTATAAAATGGGGAATTAGCAAAATTAATGAACCTTTGTTTTTATAAAATGTCTTATAGAATAGGTGCTAGGCAAGTAAGATGCTATGGAATGAAAGCATTTTGCTAGTGTTTATAAACATAATTTGAATTTTCCATTAATTAGAATTAATTCTGCTTATTAAAAAAAGACCTTTCCAATTAAATCACTGGTGTGCAACTTTGAGTGGCTGCTCCCTTATTTTGTTTCACTTTTAATAAAATGGGTTCCTACACTATTTTGGGTAAATTCCTAATTTGCATCTTCCTTTGGCCAGTTTCAAAGAAGCAGTCTTAGCTTTTATTTGGTCTCTCTAATTATTCTTATTTGTGCTAGAAAATTTTCTTTGATATTATGCCTCATCTCATTATTGAAAATCACTTCACAGTTGAAGGTTAATAGCAATATTTATTCTAGGTAATGTTACAATGTGCTTTTAAAATACAAACAAATAACCTTTCATTAAACTACTATTTTAGTGAGTCACATTTTATTTTTATTCTGGATGCATGATGCCATTCCCTTTCCTTATGAATGAAAATTATCCTAAATGCCACTTGCCCAAAGTGGTAACAAATTGCAAAGCCATGTACATTTCAGTTTTCTCACGAACAAATGGCCACCTGGCTGTAATGTGGAGCTGTGTATTAATGCTACTTTTTCTTTTAACCCTGCTATACCCTACTTTTTACTTGAAAAGTATATTTGCGATATGAGTAGATGTGCTCTAAATCTGTACCTCAATTCTTTTCTACACAATATCATTGAAACACTTATTTGTCCCCTTCTCAGTGATCTCAATAACATAACCACTCATAGAAGATTGGCCAGAATTCCCAGTCCTTGCTCACATGACGATACCAGGGTGTTTAGAATTCAAATATGTTTGGCTCTGACCTCTAGAATCCAAAAATGTCTAGAATCGCCCAATTTTAGTATGATTTCTTTTGACTCAAAAAGGCCCTTAAACAAATGGTAGAGGAGTCTGTTTATCTTTCTCCTAACCTAAAGGAAGTGTATCAAATAATTCAAAGAGAGATTCCAGTCCTTTGTGAGGTTCTTCATGTTCTCCTAGATTCTGCAAAGTAAGACTACAATCCTGGGAGCATTATTCAAGGTTATATTTGTGAGACAGAGCCAATAGCCATCAATCTGGATGACCTTGATAAGACACACTCCCTGTCTGTTACCTGGATAAATCCTCCAGGAAGTTTCTAATTCCAAAATGACAATGTGGATGTATTCAGATCAATATCCTATGTTATATGAATATAACATTGTCAAATATCTGCTTGTAAATAATCTCTATATATCAGTCAGTGGTCTGGATGGTACATAGTCAAGTAAGAGTCCACTATGTATTAGTTTCTAGAGAGAAGTGAGATGAACTTATTTAAATGTTTAACACTGCACCATGGTCATAGATGTGAAAGTCATTACTATCTTATTTCTTGAGAATATGGAAATGTTATTGGCTGTATTTAGCTCCATTCTACTCTTAGGAAGAGGACATCCCTGGCATGCTTGTCTCATATCCAGAAAGGTACCAGCCTCAAAGCTCTACTGGCTGTCCCTGAGCTGTGGTGGGCAGAGCATGGAAAAACAAGAGAAGCACTCCCATGCCCAATCTAAGTCTGCATGATCAGAACTCCTCAGGTAATATTTAAAGGACACATTGACAAGTGTGAAAATGTGACAATTTTCTGCCATCTGAGAGAGAAATGAGAATTATTAAATGAATACCATTACCTGTGCCTCCACAAAGCTTCCCATGGTGTGTTTACCATCATGTTTGAGTTGCTCATAACACTGAATGGAGCGAGGTATAATGTACTCAAGCAAAAGCATCAGCCAAAAGTATAACATTTTCTCAAGTTTTCAGGAAGGAGATTGAGGAAAGTCTCCTGCTCTCACGAGCCCTCTATGCAAGAGGACCTCCCCCTCCTAGTCTCAAGCTTGATTTTGTATTCTTGTTATAGATCTTACCTCCTCCTCTTCCCCATTTCTAGTATAATACTTAGTCTTCAAGATCCAAGCCCTTTCTCCACCTCTTAGTGGTGATTTCTGAATATCCATTTCACTAAACTTCTTCAACTTCCCCACACTTGTATATCCACATGAGGGTTTTAGTACAAAACCCCTATCAGAGAGGGGAGGTAGTGCTAAGAATAGTAAGTCTACCTCCAATTTTGCTCATATCTATTTTCCACCAATACAATCTGATTAAACGGTTACTGATTTCTTAACTGATTGCATGAAAGGGTTAAACTAACAGAACCAAGCTAGGATTAGAGTCACAGACCCCACAAGTTTGCACTTCCAGTGTGGCTGGGTAGTCTGGGTGATTTTTTCTCCCGGAAGAGGGCTGATCTTTGCTGAAGTCTGTCTCCCAAGTAAGGCGGGTCTACATCATGACCTAAAGATTTTCTGTTTCTGGCATCTGTTACATTGTAGGCTGCTGTCGTGAGCTGAATTTGTCTGGAAATCCATAGAGAGGCACAGGAAGATGTGCACTTCAGAAAATATGTGCCGAGCGCATGCTGAGGTTCCCAGTCCTCTTAGTGGTTTGCAAATTACAAAGCTTTTTATACAAAGCATTAATTGTCAAATCAGATATGATTGGATGGATGGAGGAAGAGGTTTCCATAACATACCACCTAAAAAAAAACTTAATAAAAGGGAGTGTTGTGTTTTCCCATAAGTCCCTTTATACATGGGCCTTTAGGTAGAATCTGTCTTTTGATCCCGTCACCCAGGGAACTTGGGCTTGTACCTTCCTGCTCCCCTTCCTTTGTTAGGCAGAGCGTTCTGCTTTAAGCCAGATACCAGCAAGAAGTTTAACTTACCAGAGTCTGTTTATAGCAAGGCAAACCTCTTCCTACACAGGGATTCTCACACCATCTGCAAGAACATAGGATCCTTTCCATATGTGCATCCTCCTGATTATTTGAAAGGTAATAGTGTTTCTGTTGAATTTAAGTATAGATTCAGATTCGTCTATTTCTCGGATAATTACAGAGCCTTTTTAAATGTCAGGCAGTGGGCTAGAAACTTAGGCTACAAAACGAGCCTGACCTATCCTTGGTGAGCTTAAGGTACAGTGAGAAGATTCAGAAAGCGAGCCTTCAGCCCGAAACCTTCCTGTGATGCTAAGCTATGCGCTGACTGTCCTGAGCACACGTTGAGGAGTCCACCCACCTGCCTGCAGATAGGAAAGCTTTTCAGAGAGACGACCAGTACAGAATCAGCCGGATGGGCGTTCTGGGGCCTTTGGGGGTAATGGCAGCATTCCTGGGAGGAAACTTTGAGTTTAAGCCCTGGGGTAGGACAAGCACAGCTTGTCTTGTACCAGGCGACCCCGTTTTATGAAGGCACAAAAGAAGGTGACAAGGCTGGGGAGAGAAGCAAACGGGGCCACTGATGTGTGGCATGAGTGGAAGAGGGTTGGCTGCCAGGCATAGAGGGTTTGGGTTTTGACTCTTCAGAAGGAATTTCACTGGATGCAATACAAACCCAAATCACACAAAACATCCGGGTGGAAATTGCCATGTTTGGGTCGTGTGCAAAGTGCCAACAGCCCCCATAGCCAGGCTCCCCTATGCTCCAGAAGTCCTGGGAAGCCTTGAACAGCACAAGGTCTGGGTGGTAAGAGGGGAACCTCAGCAGAACTAATGCCCCACCTCCTGAATGTGTTGGTTTTATCTCAAAGCGCTTCCTCTCATTCCTGAAAACTTTGAAGGCAGTACACACAGTATTAGTCAAGTACCTTCTAAGGCCACAGTCCCATCCATTATTCATCTGATGTTCCTGATGTCTTCTTTCACTCTTGTCAGGCATATGAATCTGAAGAAACAGACTAGATTATAACTTCTTTGAATAAATTACTACAAAATATTTAGCTTCAAGGAAAATAATCAACTACAATAATAATGTTAAACTGCTCCAAACTAATTTTGGACTGATTTCCTGTATAATCTACAATATTCCAAAATTCTATACAACTTTTTAAAGGCTGAAATTTCTATAATTGCTAATTTGGTTCTTTTTTTAAATAAACAGAAGATTCTACACAGGAAAACTATGATTTTTAAAATTAAGTATCAGAAAAGAGATTGGGACATACAAAAATAATTTTGATAAAAATGAATGTCGAATTTTGGTTGGTGTATTCAACTGTTAAGTGCAGTGGTTTATTCCTGTAATTTCAACACCAGAGGCATCAGTATCTCAATTCAAGTCTAGCCTGGGCTACAGTGCAAGATCTAAGGAAGCTTGGACTATACAGTAAAAATTGGCCTCCAAAACCAAGCAACTAGGACTGGTGACTTGCCTCACAAGCTTACCCAGCAGAAGGGTTGGAATTTGAACCCGAGACTGTATTAGAGAGGTGTTTTATTTCTTGTTGCAAGAATAGCTGTTTTCAAATGATCTTGGGGATTTTCATCCCTCCTTTAGACTAGGCCTTGGCTGTTAACTTTGCAAGTCAGCTAAGCTATAAACAATACAAGGAGACTAGAATAGAAGCGATAGCTCACACTTGATAATCCTAAAATCCCACGGTGTCAAGCTGTGGGTTGTTGGTATTGAAGCAAATCTGAGTGATTCTCCCAACACCAGATTCCCCTCCCCAACACCCACCCCAGTGGAAAAAGAACAGTACAGTAACAAGCAGCTTAGCTTTGCATTTCTGATCTGCCATTTATTAGGTGTAAAG
>JADRCD010142345.1:371-14885 GCA_019843815.1 Montemys delectorum | reverse complement strand
TTTCACACCTTAACAAGAGACTGAATGAACACAGCTGTTGAATGGGCGATGGGTAGCTCAAGGAACCATGGCACAGCCTCCTGCCCAGCCCTGCAGGGCACAGGGCATCCACTGCATAACAGGGCTTAGGTTTACTTGGCCCTGCCTTCCATTAGTCTGGCTAGGGCAGACTCCAGCTGACTTTGCCCATAAGAACTATCATCTCCAACCTCAAAGGCAATGAGCATATGGCTCAAAATTTATCTAGGAATGTCTACAAATATAAATCAAGTAATCTCCTAAGATACTATACTTCCTTAAAGAAACAACCTCCCCAGCAAAGCCCACCCCATTCCAGAACTGCACTGTAAAGGGAAAGACTTACTCCTGTGTTTGGGCTGCAGCAGTTTTCTTCCCAGGTACAGAACGACAGTCATAACCACCATGTAGTTTATTATGGAGCCGACACGGGAAGGGTACGCTATGACCAGCAGGCCAAGCACATCGAAGAACACCATGCTCCCATGTCGGTACTCGGACGAAGAAGCCAGCATGTCAGATGTAGCTAGGTGTTTAAGAACTGCTAAAATGTTGTCACCTTTTATTAAGAAAAATAACATGGTCTAGTAAGCTACTCCATTATGACTTCCACACACAGCCACATGAAGCAGAAGTGAATCAGATGCTATCTGAAAATGAGGTACCAGGAAGAACACGAGCAGACACCTCTTCCCACCTTCCACTGCTCCCTCTGGCTTGCCAGATCTCCCAGGGGAGGTCCCTGCCCCTGCTGTCCTTCCTCCCCACTGAGAAGCTCAGCCTTGCCCCTCTAACACTGTTGTTCCCTAAGTCCAAACCCGTCCCAAAGCTCTGTCTCCAGCCTGACTCATGGATACATTATAACCATGCGAGGCACTAAGACCAGAAATTCAGTGGTAAAACAAGAAAAAAAAATGCCTCTCATAAAGTTGTTAAAGCCTGTTAAGAATTATTAGGGGGAGTTAGAGAGGTGGCTCAGTGGTTAAGAGCACTGGCTGATGTCCTAGAGGACTTGAGTTCAATTCCAAGAATCCACATGGCAGCTCACTGTAACTCCAGTTCCAAAGGATCTGGCACTTGCACAGACAAGCATACAGGCAAAACATCAATGCACATAAAAATAAATAAATCTTTAAAAAATATTATTAGGAAGAAGAGGCAAAGGTAAGAGGACCATGAATTCAAGGCCAGCCTATGTTACACAGCAAGTTCAAAGCTGGCCTGAATTATACAAGACCTTGTCTTAAAAATAAAACAAAAACAATTTTCCCTAAAACTAGCTGGAGAGTTGGCTCTGGAACCAGTGCTACAGTGCTGTCCTGGAGTGCATGCACAAGGCCTGGGTTTGACCCCAGTACATCAGGTAACAAACCAGAGCAAATGACAACGAAAGGCACAGTTAGGAAGGAAGCAGAAAGGTTGTAACATCAAGACTAGCCTGGGCTACAGAGTGAAATCCTATATCAGAAAAAGAAAAAATGTTTCTAAGGTGAGGCAGGTATGGTAGTGTAGGCCTGTCACCCGGGTCTAGAAGCAGAGCCAGGGAGCTGGCAAGTAGTGAGCACGTGTAGCCTGGTTACTGCCCTACACAGTAAGTAAGAACAGGCAGGACCTCGTTAGAGGAAGAAACTATCCAGGTCTTTGACATAACCATGTCGGTGAAGAGAGGAAAGTTACACACACACACACACACACACACACACACACACACACACACACACACCCTAGATGAGAGAGACGCCAAACATTCAAAATGTACCTATTTCCCAGCACTCCTTTTGTTAGCACCAGTCAAGGTTCGTCTTCGTATAAACGACTGTTGGAAACTGAGTCCTCACTCCCTAATCTGCGCTACATTGCCAGAACATAACACTTAAACCACCTTACTGAGCTCATCAGTGAGTCCACTTTAATGAGACCTTCAAGGGTTCCTTGTCCCTTTAGGTTCTTTTTGAGTTTACACACTGTACATCACATTTTTATTCACTAGGGGTGCCATACACCACAGCACATATGCAGAGGTCCGAGGACAACTTTCTGGAGTTGGTTCTCTCCTTCCGCCATGTGGGTCCCAGGGATCAAACTCCGGTTGCTAGGTTTGGCAGCAAGAGCCTTTATCTGCTGAGCCATCTACTCAACCATTCTTCAACGCTAGGGATGGGCTCCAAGACCTTGCACACATTAGGCAAGCTCTCTACCTTGAAATCTCTGGCAATTTTTGAAGCCATCTAGCATCCTTCCCCCATATATTTCAATCTTATCCCCTTCTATTTCAGAAAAGATTACTTCCGTTCCAGTCTGACAGCATACACCCATCCCCTCCTCCCCAGGTCTCCTGCTCTGTGCTGTGCTTTTACTTAAAAGGTCATCTTCTCTCCGAAGCACAAATCCCCATCACCTCCCTGTCACCCCAATAGGCCTCCCCTAATGCCCCTAGACCTCCGGGAAGCACTGTAATGCTGTCTATGTAAGAGCTTCCTCTGTCCTCACCACCCTACCATGGTGCGCAAACCCAGGTCCTGATGCAACTGCAGTTCATAGCATTTTCGTGTCTATGTGCTTTACTCTTCAACAGTTGTACTGCATCCTGAGGCCACCCCTTCCAAATTATCTCAGTGAATTCAAAACTCTACCACAGCCCTGGGCTGGTCCTTTGTAAGTATTCACAGCGACTATTTCTAAGTTTTTAATTGCTAAGTCAGACATCAAAGACTAAAATTCAAACCCTCATCTTTCCGACTCCAAGTCTGTAACTCATTTGGCCACACACTGTCTCTCTCCCACACAGACTATAGAACATGCGTTATAGATCATCCTTAATAATTCATCATTGTATATCAAAAGCCAAACCTGTGGCGCACGCCTTTAATTCCAGTACTTGGGAAGCAGAGGCAGGCAGATTTCTGAGTTCGAGGCCAGCCTGGTCTACAGAGTAAGTTCCAGGACAGCCAAGGTTACACAGAGAAACCCTGTCTCAAAAACAAAACAAACAAACAAACAAAAAGCCAAACCTGTTAATACCAACCTGCTCTCTGAATGGAGTCTATGAGAATTCTGTCCGCTGTGTCATACTTGGTGTGATAGATGTATCCATTTTCAATAAAAGCTAAGTCTATTCCTAAGACAGACAATGAAGAGTCATCTTACTTTAAAGATCAGACTTGAGTTAGCGCCTGTTTGTCTGACATATTCTAAAAGTCAAAATGTCAAAAACAAGAGGTTAACTGATGTCTGTTATATTCATGAATGACTAGATCTTTTTCTTACAAAATCTAGAACCAGGGGACAGGGGAGAGTCAGCGATTGATGGGGGCTGATATTGGGCTATAAACTGAATAAATACATTAAATTTTAAAAATCTATAACTATCGTCAATAATTTAAAAAATAATAATTAAGGAGGCATTTATGTCACACATTAGGGGGAGAAAGTTTTAAGAATGGAATTTGGGCAGTTAAGAGCCAAATTTAAATTTCAAATAAACTGTAAAAATCGTCAAACCAGTTGGAAAAGTAAGGCAGCGGCATGGGAGTGAAAGCCCTAGGATCCCTGGCGTCTTTAGAGAATCCAGTGCTATCCAGGTCTCTCCATCTCCTGCACCAATACACAGCAGCACCACAGAGGCGGCAAGCATTTAAATTACTGTGGGACTTTGAAAAGACAGCATCAAGAATGCTATTTTGGTGAGTGTGATGGTTTGAATATGCTTGGCCCAGAGAGTGGCACTATCAGAAGGTGTCACCCTGTTGGAGTAGGTGTGTCACTGTGGGTGTGGGCTTTAAGACCCTCATCCTAGCTGCCTGGAAGCCAGTAGTTTGCTAGCAGCCTCCAGATAAAGATGTAGAACTCTCAGCTCCTCCTGCACCATGCCTGCCTGGATGCTGCCATGTTCCCACCTTGATGATGATGGACTGAACATCAGCACCTGTAAGCCAGCCCCAATTAAATGTTATCCGTATAAGAGTTGCCTTGATCATGGTGTCTGTTCACAGCAGTAAAACCCTAACTAAGACAGTGAGTCAGAAGATAGCTATCTCACATACAGTATCCTCTCAGAAGCTATTACAACTTTCAAGAAATAAAGTTTAGTTTTGATACAACAGCCTGTGACTACAAACAAAATACCTGGAATGTTCCCAAAATCCCTATAGATTCGGAAGTCGGTATCAGAAGGAATGATCCCACTCTGGAAAACCTCCTGAGCCACCACAGAAGCAAAAGGGTGCTTAGCTGCGGAAACGTAAGCCTGGACCAACCAAGGGTTTTCAGGGCCTGAAATGAAACGAAACAACACATACACGGTTAATTGGGTAGCTCTGTTCAACAGACCACATGTGGCTGGCTACATTGAAGAAATGTGAGCAAGAGCTGGCTGGTAAGTACAGGGATTCCTTTAGGAATGATGATCAATGTTCTAGGAGATGCAGAGAGCTTTGATGCTCAATTATCAGGAGCAGGGCTCAGTTCCCAGCACCCATGTCAGGGGTCTCACAGACATTTCTAACTCTAGCTCCAAGGAATCCGATGACTTCTTCAGACCTTTTTGGGCACCTGCACACACATATGCACACATTCACACACACATGAGCATATACACATAAACAAACCTTTTCTTAAAATGCTCTAGAATTATGATAATGGCACACAACTATGTGGAAAAACCTAAAACACTGAATCTTACCATTTAAGTTGGTAAATTATAGGACACTTTAATTATACCTTAATAAAGCCATGAATTTTATATATATTCTAAGGATGGCAACAATTGCAAAATATTATTCCATTTTAAGGAAATATTGTATATGTGTTCATGTGCATAAATACACATTTAAAAAAAAATCCCAGGGCTGGAAAGATGGCTCAGTAGTTAAGGGCACTGACTGCTCTTTCAGAGGACCAGGGTTCAAATCCCAGCACCCACATAGCAATTCATAACTGTCTATAACTCCAAGATATACATGCACACAAAACACCAATGCATATAAAATACAGGTAAGTAGGGGCTGGAGAGATGGCTCAGTGGTTAAGAGCATTGACTGCTCTTCTGAAGGTCCTGAGTTCAAATCCCAACAACCACATGGTGGCTCACAACCATTCATAACGAGATCTGACTCCTTCTTCTGGAGTGTCTGAACTTATATATAATAAATAAATATTAAAAAAAATACAGGTAAATCAATTTTTAAAAACTTAAATAAGGAAAATTACTTTAAAATCCCCAAAAGCTATAGAGCAAATTAGCACTGGTTTGTTCAGAGTGGTGGAAAAGCTATGAGCTTCTGACTTAGCAGATTTCTCATACTCAATAGAGTCTGAATTTTTCTAAATGGGACATATGTTAATGGTTTAACATGTTTAAATTTTATAAAGTTATATTTTATTAACATCTTCAAAACTGAAGCCATCAAGCCCTTCACAATAGTGCTGGTCTGGTGAGCCACTCTTGCTGACATTAAGGAAGAGTGAGTGTTCCGGTCACCAAAAGCTCCTCAAATGAGCTTCTCCTTCTCAAATGGCAATGGAGTCCTGGAGAGTACAAACTGTTTTATCTGAAAAGCCGGGAGGAGATCAGGCTCACCACACAGAAAGAAAGCCGAGGACTGGGCCAGCTGGCATACAGTCTCAAACACAAGTCTAAGTCGGCCACACTGGAGTGCTTGTTCTCTTAGTCAAGAATGGAATCAACACTAGGAACTTTCTAGAAGGTAGAGCCCCAAGAAAGCTAGTCTTCTATAGGCATAGTCATCAGATGTGAGAGACATATCCTGAGAAATACACTGAACATCAGAAGGTATGTTCAAAAGCTCTCAGGCACATACTTAAACCAGTAAGATAAGCTCAAAGCTAGAAGCAAAGAATGGTGTAAAATTCAGATAAGAAGGATGTTCTCAGCAAGTCTGTTATTGGTTTTTTCCAGGGGAATAAGTCTTAAAATATTCAGGTTTTCAAATGAATAAAATGTTTAATTTGCACATATACTGAAGGAGGTACTGGGGTTTTATTATCAAAGTAACAAATACACAAGAACTATTTAACAGTACAGAGAACTGCAGAGCAGGCAGGGTAGGGATCAGCTCTGCACCTAGCTTCATGATGCAGTGGAAAGCTTACTAACTCTTGACGCTCCTCCCCCACACCCCAACCTCCACTGCCAAAGCTACCCTGACCTGGTCCCACCAGCAAACACCACCTTCCACCTGTAACTGACACTAACTTTGCTCATTTATTTCCAGATATGTGATCATTTTCAAATTCCATGTTGCTGGAGAATTTTTGTTTTTATCTAAAGCCACTTACATTTAGTTGAGGAATAAGGACTTGGGCCTATTCAGAGCCAGCAAGATGGAACACTCATAGATATTAACAGAGACCTGCCTGAGCTGAGACGTCATTTTAGGGAGGTGCGCTTTCATCTCTTCAAACTCTCTATGTAGGCTGTACTAATATATGCAGAGAAAAACATCAGGAGTCACTTCGACTAAACCATGAGACTGGATGACACCTGGGTAGCAGAGCACAGAACAGGTGCTGCAGAAATGAAAGGCGTGGAGATGAAGGCGCTTAAGTCTGTACTTCTGACAGGGATCCACAAGACAGCTGTTGCTCTATGGAGCCTGGGATTTCACAGCCAGTGAGACTCAATGTCCTTGCTTGGCATTCTCTGCTGCCCCTTTCTGATTTGTAGCTGTTGAAGGTGTTCTTCCTGCATAAGGAAAATGGGGCCAGAGCAGACAGCAGCTACCTATTCCTACAGATATTAGAGTTCAGCTGCTTCTCACTGATTAAAGAAAAATTAGAAAAATTTGAGAGCTGAAAAGTCTTGCTGTATCTTACCTTATGACCTTGAATTCTCTCTCTTCCCCCTCCCCTCCTCTCTCTCTCTCTGTCTCTCTTTCTCTCTCCCTTTCTCCCTTCTCTCTCTCTCTCTCTCTCTCACACACACACACACACACACACACACACACACACACATACAAACACATACACACACACATGTCCCTAAAATGAAGTCTCAGTTCAGGCAGTTCTCTGTTAACATCTACCGAGTATTCACTTTTGCTGGCTCTGATTAGGCCTAAGTCCTTACTCCTCAACTATATGTATGTGGCTTTAGATTAAAAAAAAAAAAAAAAAAAAAAAAAAAAAAAAAAATCTCCAGTGACATGGAATTTCAAAATGATTATATATCTGGAAACAAATGAGCATTTTAATTCTAACTCTGTGTGTGTGTGTGTGTGTGTGTGTGTGTGTGTGTGTGTGTGTGTGGTCAAGGTGTCCCCATGTAGCCTTAGCTGACCTAGAATTCAGAAATCTGCCTGTCTCTGCCACATGCTGGGGTTAAAAGTCTATACCACCAAACTGGCAACCCTGAATTTCTTAAAGGTGTAACTGAAATAAAATACAGGATCATTTAAAAAGTTTAAAGCAAGTTTGAGAGAGTATTGAAATATGATACTGTTTGGGTTATAAAAACACTGAGTATTTACTGTAATTTCAAAACTTAAATAATACAATGTCTTTTCAAGACGCTAGAAAGTAAGTTTCTCTTCTTACTCACATCCTCTAGCTGCTCTCACCCAAACCCCTGCTCACTATTAAGACTCCTGGCAAGTCAGGCAGGGTACATACCTATAGTCCCAGCACTCTAAAGGTAGAGATAGAGGGATCAGGTTCAAGAGCAGCCAGGGATGTGAAATGAGACAGTCTTGACTCACACACCGAGGCAGCTTTGGCCAAAGCTTTGTGTGTGGCAGGACAGAAGGTGGGCCTTCCAAAGGCAGGTCTTAGCAGGCCCTGCTGAGCAAGTCTGTGCACTCTCCACTGCTAAAATGGCAAGTCCATGGTGTTCAACAGTTATACCCTGTTATCTTCAGGAATGCATAATCCTAAAATTACAACTCTCATTGGCTATTATACTTACTGGATTTTTTTGACATTCAAATTATTCAGTGATGAAATTAAATTTGTTAAACTATGAGTAAATTTTCTCATTTTAATTCTTACTAACATTTTAAAACCCTTATACCTTAATCACCCATAATTAATAATATTTGCATTATATCATGTCCTTATTTGCTTCTCTGCTAGCCAAAAGGAACCTGGAAAGAAATGGGCTCATTTGGCTTTCAGGTCATAGAGTCCACCACAACAGATGCGAGGATAGGAACTGCAGTCAGGAACCTGGAGGCTAAATGTAAAGCACAGGCTATGGAGGATGGCTGTTCTCCACGGTTTGCTCAGCCTTCTTCTTACAAAACTCAGGATTCCCTGTGGAAAGTGGGTACAATCTACAGTGGGCTGGGCCCTTCCATATCCATCACTAATCAAGAAGATGCTCACAGACATGCCCACAGACCAATCTGATGGAGGCAGTTCCTCAACTGAGGTTCTCACTTCCCAAATAACTCTAGTTTGAGTTATGTTGTCAAAACAATAAGTAAACCAACCAGCCAGCACATATTACAGCAGTTACTCGCTGTGAACGGACTCTGAGCCTGCGGTGCTCGTGTTCC
Source organism: Montemys delectorum (assembly GCA_019843815.1). Lineage (NCBI taxonomy): Eukaryota > Metazoa > Chordata > Mammalia > Rodentia > Muridae > Montemys > Montemys delectorum. The sequence continues at coordinate 6,354 of JADRCD010142345.1, read as the reverse complement.
AATCCACTGTCACATACCAACTATAAAGCCTTACAAGATAAACTCTCACCTCTGTTCTTGATCCATAGAGGGGAAGAACCACAGGATGTGCTCATCATGCTTTGAGGACTAAATAACTTAGTGTAACATTTGCATATAATTAGTACTATACTGGAGTCACATGCTATTCACATTATTTTGCTTTTAAAAATTAATAAAGAGAGTCAGGAAGGCCCCTGGAACTCAATGGCCAGCCAGACTAGCTGAATGGATGAGTTCCAGGTCTAGCAAGAGGCTCTGTCTCAAAAAGGTAGAATGCAATTGAGGAAGACACCTGATGGTAGGTAACACCTCTGGCTACCATAAGCATGAACACAGCACACAGCACAGATACGTGCACACACACATACATGTACACCCATACCAACGTACATATTACCATACACATTCATGACTTAAAAATCAACCTCATCCAAGAGATTGCTCATTAAAAAGATTGTGTACACTGAAAACTTTCCACTGTTGCCCTGAACTGCTCAGCGCACAGCCTCACATACCTGTTTGGAACACAAGTTCTTTCCCTCCAACACCTGCAGCCTCCAGGTTAATAAATGCTCGAATCAAACTGGCCCAGGGATGTTGAGTAATAAAACCATGGCTTGCCTTAATGAGGAAAGAAAACAAATGTAGGTTAAACCATGTTTTTATTTTGCTTATTTGCATGCAAAATAGCTATGTAAAAAGACAGGAACTATGAGGGCAAAATGACCGCTTCTCAAATGCAGACTCTGAAGGGTATCTTCCTGTACAAAATGGTGAGTTCAGCTTGCCAAGTGAAAGTCACTGTGAGAAGATGCAGAAGTTAAGAAGAAAAGACAGGAAAGATAATCCATATAGTTAAGCATTAGTGCTGTGTACCTTCCTCATCTCTCTGATCTCGGGGTTAAAAAAGGTCAGGAGAGGAATGAGGCCATTGAGAAGCCCTTGCATCAAACACTTTTCTCGTTACAGCGACACTCAGAAAGCTGAGTCAGGAGGATCACAAGTGCCAGGTCAGCCTAGGAGACACAGCAAGACCCTGCTTCAAAGACTAGAGCAAAAACAAGCAAAAGAGTCACATCCTAGGAGGATGAGCAGTTCTCAGTGGAGTTTCTAACAAACTGCGCATGCTACACACATGGGTGTTTTTAAAACACTGCTAGGTAGTCCAGTGTCTATTTGCATATTATTTTAGTGATACTATTCATATTACTAATAAAACACATTGTTACTAGTCCTTATTCCTCTCATCATTATTCAACCCAAATACTTAAAACAATAAAGCCTTACTTGTAAGACATTCTCCTCTGCGCCATTAAAGAGGAAGATCACAGCATGCTGCATGGGCTCCGGAGACGCTGACATGACCCGGAGAACTTCGAGCATCACTGCACAGCTAACTGCATCGTCACTGGCACCTTGGAGCGAGAAAAACAGAGGCACTTCTCAGAGTTTCAGTGCTTTCCTTACTGCTTTGGGATGGAACTTCCCCTCAAAGGAGCATTCATGAGAGCTCATGACCAGAAACATAACTATGTCATCACAGGGTGACAGCTATACTCAACAAAGACAAACCCTGTAAGACCCTTGCCTGGTCTCCTCAGTGATGTGATCAGCAGAAGCATGCATTCAGTACACGTTCAATAACTGTGCCATCGATTAGCCAGATGGAGCCTAAGGCCAACTGGAATTTATCCTCCTCCCCCATCCTCTGGGTATTTCTGGTACTCACGGCTTCCTCCTCTCTACCACATTCTTTCAAAATCATAAACACTACAGCACCTCACTTTTACAGAGGGAGTAACACTGGATGCTTTAAGTAGTTTTTCCAAAGGGATCAAGTAATAGAAAAGTAAAGGCCCCTGAGTGGTAAGACCGAACTGTGCGTGGTCCCAGCACTAAAAGTATGGCCGTCAAATACTCCAGCCTCTACCCCAGAAAATCTAAAGACTATGAAAAGAACCCTAGTACGCTGATTGTTTTTAATGATGTTGCTGTAACATTTTTATGTGTTTATTTTGTGTGCAGAGGTAGGGTGGGGCCCATTTGCCACAGTGCACATATAGAAGTCAGAGGACAATGTGCAGGACTTCATTCTCTCTTTCTGTCATGTGGGTCCAAATTCAGGCAAGCAGGCAGCCTTGGTAACAGGCACCCTTAAGCACTGGGCTGACTGGCTGGACCCCAAGTGCTGATTTTAAAAGCACCATGAGAGGCAGTTAAAGGGACTAAAGGGACTAGCTGGCTATTTGATGACACCAGAAGGTTATTGCTAAATTTTCTTTTTTGTTGTTTTTTTGTTTTTTTGAGACAAGGTTTCTCTGTATAGCCCTGGCTGTCCTGGAACTCACTCTGTAGACCAGGCTGGCCTCAAACTCAGAAATCCGCCTGCCTCTGCCTCCCAAGTGCTGGGATTAAAGGCGTGCACCACCACTGCCCGGTGCTAAATTTTCTAAGTGAGAGGTATCTCATAAGATTGTTAGCATGTCCGAGGAGATCCTCATGCTTCACCAGTGCACACTGACCTACAGAGGAAGCCATGCAGCCACTTAGAGAGAACCAAGTAGGAGGGCTGAGGTGGAAAAGAAGTGAGGCAGTGGGAGGCACCCTGGAGTTCAGGAAACAACTCTGTGTTTTCTGCTGATCTAATTCTTTTCACAGTAGGAAGCTTGCAGCGCAATTAGAGTAAGGAAACATCATAACTCAGGCAGAGCACTTCCGGGGGTGTGTGTGGTGAGTCAGAGTGGTGAGTCAGGGTGCTGCCGTGTTCAGTGAGGACTCAAGAGCAGGAAGGATGTAGGCTGAATTTTATCTCCGTCATGTCACTCACTATTCCAAGGTCTAGAAAGCAGACCCATGACCCCACCCCCAGAGACTTTTTGCACAGATCTTACAACACCCATTGCCTGGCACTTGGGAAACTGCCTCAGCTAGCTTTCTTCCTTCTCTATGGAAACTGCTTTAGGACTCCGTTAAATTCTATGCCCCACTTCTGCTCAAAAGGAAACAATCTTAATGACACTAGCCTTGGTGATTATTGAACTGAACTTCAGTCATTAGTGAAAGTGAAACAAAGTAACCGCTAACTGATCACTGTTAGGGCAGGGCATGTAAGCTGATGTAGGCCGTGTGTCCCACTTTTCAGAAAACACGTGAAATAAACACGTCCTTTTCCACTTGAGACTGTTATTTTAAAAAGAAAAGCAAACAGTGACACTTCTCTTTAGTCCAAGAAGTGAAATTAACCACACTTACGTTTATACACAGCTGATTTACACATTAACCCTCCCACTCATCCCCCTACTCTCATGGTACCAGTGACTTAGGAGAGAACAGAGAAGGGTCACAGTGCCTTTGAGAAAGTGACAGTCCAAAGACAGTGAGAAGGCTAAGTGACAAACAGACATCCCTTTCCATTTAGAATCCCCCCCCCCGAAAGTGAAGCCACCCAAAAATAACTCAGATGCCTCTTTCACCAAAGACCTCGCACCACACAGGAGACCTGAGAAGATAAATGAGGTCCTTTTGTAAGTAACATTACTTCTATGTGGTATCAATTCCCAGTCCAGGTATGCTGCTGAGAACTTTAGAGTAATACACTCGGGAAAACAAGTACCGAGAAGGGCCTGTGATCCAGCCCTGGAGTGACTAAAGCAGTACAGCTAGTAAGACTCAGGCCGGCCTAGACTGCACAGTTCAGGGTGTCTCAATATCACTCCTGAGGCTGGAGACAGCTCGGTGGCAGAGCAGGTACAGGTGTCAGGTTCCACCCCCACCACGATTCGAATGCACAAAAAAAATACTCATGCTTCAGCAAGTTCATCCGAATGCACAAAAAAATACTCATGCTTCAGCGAGTTCATCCACAGACAGGCTGCAGGTGACAACTATTTGGTGCATGATTGAAAAGCTTCTCTTAGCTTATCGGTAGCTTCCTTCATGCCGTCAGTGTGAGAATTATCAAATTTTCGGGAAGAATTATTTCTAACTAGAAATAGAGCATTTGCTTAGCATGTAGGAATAGGGTCAATCTGAGAAAAATGAAAATCTTTTTAGTCATTTAAACCATGCATGGTGGTACACTCAGATCAGAAGACTCAAGGTCATCCACAGCTACATAGCAATATGAGACCAGTTCAAGGCTAGCTTGGGCTATATGAGATCCTGTCTCTAAAAAAGGGGTGGGGGTGCTTAAAAAATTCTAATGGCTCTCCAAAGATTCTAGTCATTAGTGGACTCCACATATAATCTATACACCTGGCTCTATGTCAACAGCAGCAGAAAATGCAAAATATGTTACTTTAATACAAGACTCTTAGGTGTTAAAAGAAATCTAAAGATACAAAAAAGCTCTCTGCTTTCCCCCTATTTGCCTAAAAACAGAACATAAATCTATGCAGGTGTTCTACCTCCCTGTCTACCCGGAAGGACAAAGGTTAATCTCCAAAGACAACTATAGGCCCTGAATATCCTACCGACAGCCAGCTTCCCCAACTCGACTCGCTGCCTACAAAACTCGAGGTCCTTTCTCCTTTTTTTGTTTTGTGGGATTTTTGCTTTGGTTTGGGATTTCTTCCAGGTTGGTTTGTTTGTTCTGGAGGTCTGCATCACTAAAACTAAAGATAGACCCTGGTGCTGGCATGTGCTAAGCAATCGTTCTACCACTGAGCTACACCCCACCTGAGTCTCTCCCTTTGTCTTGTCACTTTTCAAAAAAAAAAGTATTGTTCTTTGATTAAGATAATATCCAAGGCAGAGAACTGAAGTGCCTCTTTGAAATGATTCATTTTACCCTTGATATCACACAGACACATCTGCGCACACATGGCCATGACCCGTCTTCTTTTCTCTTTACTATCTTCTCTTACAAGGATCTGTCCCACATAAGAATTATCAAAGGTGAGAGATTCTTCATTTGATTGATCCCTATATATCCAGTCTTTCTAATATAATGATCTTACACAACCACAGCATTTACATGACCCTTTCCAGAATTTAAGTGTGAATACAAGGTGACTTTGTCTAGTGTCCCCAGCATAGTTAAGGCACATCTGCCTTGTTTTAAAGGAATGTGTGGATACTGATGTCTGAGTAAGCAAAATATGTTCTAAATACAAAAAAATGTCTTATCACAATATCATTTCATCAAGTCAAAGCTAGTTTTTATCTTATGTGACTCTCCATGGTTATACTGGGCCTGCTATACATTCAAGCAGTCCACAAGTATTGCTACCACCAGGACCACCACCAAAGGACGACTGTCTCTGAAAGACACTATCCTAGAGTTTTCCTTATACTTAATCTTTGAGGAACACTATTAGGGAATTAGGTATTTGTTTTCCATTTACAATTAAGAAATTAATGATAGGTTAAATTAAGCAATATGCCAAAAGAAAGCCTAATACTCAGACATTCTCCTCCTGGTCACGAGGCCAGGCACCCACCTCGGCTTTTTGTCTACTAGGGGTCAGAGGGGTCTCCGTAAGTGTATAATCTCAGGATGCCATCGCAAAATGCCACTCACTCTTTTTAACTGCCTACATTAGCTGGGGTTTTTTTTCATATTTTATTTGTGAATATTCATGTTAGCATATAGAGAAGGAATTTTAGAGAGAATGGATGTCAGTAGTTTAGATGGACCTGTCTGTCTTATAAAAAAATTATAAGAGTCATGGAAATTATCAAGATTTCAGAATTTAATACAATGAGCAGGCTTCATATATCATTTCAATAGTGATTTTTGTATTACTCTATAATACTTTATAAAACACATCACCATCTCAAAATAAAAAACAATCCTTGGAGCTGGAGATATGACTCAGCAGTTAAGATTGCTTGCTGCTCCATCATGAGGGGACCAGAGTTTGGATGCCAGAACCCACAACTGTTCACAGATAAGTGAACCAGCACCAACTCTTCTGGCCTCCAAGTGCTCACACACACACACACACACACACACACACAC
>JADRCD010142342.1:452-17422 GCA_019843815.1 Montemys delectorum | reverse complement strand
GAGGAGGAGGTGGTGGTGGTAGAGGAGGAGGAGGTGGTGGTAGAGGAGGAGGAGGAGGTAATGACAGTGGTGGTGGTGGTGGCATCAGTTGGCAGGCAGGGGAGTGCTGGAGATCAAAGGCTTTGAGCATTAGGCAACTGCTTTCCACCAAAATGACTCCTCAGCCCCACCTTTGACTTTTAAGTGACCCCTTGCAATTTACCGGTGAAGATGATCAGCTCTAGACACTGATGAAAAACAAATACTTTATTGGACTCCCATGGAAAATATTCATAAACATTCCGTGAATTGGTCTGTTTTTGCACCATGAAATGACTGGTCTACAGCTAGGGCTGGGGATGTGGCTGTGTGGGCGGGCAGAGTACACACTGAGCATGCGCAAAGCCCTGGGTTCCATCCCTGGCTCTGCATAAATGGAGGAGGGAAGCAGATGAAGTCTGAATGCATGTGTGCTGTTCACATATGCACAGCCATGTTAAGACCCCGATGCCTCATACCTATGTGAGTGTCAGGCAAAACCTTCCTGGGCAGGGCTCCGTGGACTGGGACAGTCTTCCTCCTGTCCAAGTGAGTTTATGAATGATTGACCAGTGCGTACAAAGGCAGCAACTGCAGCTTCCTCCTGCTGCCGACGACCACTCAGACTGTTCCTCCGTGGAGACCTCCCGCAGAGACTAGCTAACCTTCCTGTGCTGTTCATAACAAAGCAGCTGACCCAGACTGCAGTCTGTCCCCTCCATCTGAGAGCACAGCCCACCCCATCACAGCTTTTCTGTTTGCATGTCGGTCCGGGATTTCTTCATCCCTGGTCACCTCAGCCAGGCTGCAGGGACCAAGCTGTACAGGATACGTGTACTCTTTCAATAAAAAAGTAATCAAATTTTTATTTTTATAGAATTACCATTTCATCCACTCCTATTTTGGCATGTGTCTCTAAAATTTAAAAACTTTCTCTTACTTTAACTCTCATATTTAAGTCCCTGATAGCATGCTTCTAGGCTTTGGAACCACAGACAGGAGGTTGGTGTGTATTAAATATTCAATAGTGTTATTTGGGTTCTGGAGGACTTGCCATTGATGGTTGTGACTGTGATCATGAATGAGGACAGAGCCCACCTCTGTGTCATACTCAGTGGCAGCCCAGTCATTTCCAGTCAGAGGAAGTATTGACTCATATAGGCCATTTGCTGTATGCCCTGGGAGGCAGATAGGGAGACGAGAAGTGTAGCATGTAGCTTTGCTACCCCACCTAAACTCCAGGAACAGACCACACTACCAGTCCCCACCCAGCTTCCCTTGATAAAAGACACAGACACACAGTTGTTCAATTCCAACTTGCCCTTTGACACAATCACTGGGCACTACTATCTCTTCCCTGAAAAAGTGTGCCCTTATCAATATTCTTAGCCTCCCACCTCCCACCTAACCTAAACCCTAGTTGTTCTGTACATCTAGCCCCTGCTAAACATCCCTGACTATCTGCCTGTAGGAGCAGTCTGTGTGGTCACTCTGTTTTGAGATCTCACATGGCTGGTCAGCTTTTCTCCATCAGAAGCATGGAAAACTCTTTCTCCTCCCTTGCATCTCTCTGTTTGCCTACAGGGACCCGGAAGTCCTGTCTATACCTTCTGCCCAGCAATTGGCCCATGGCTTATTTTTTGACAGGTCAAGAACCAATTGGGGAACAGGACTTTCACACCAGAACCACCTCTAGACAGAAGGAGTAATGTTGTGTCCAAGGAGAGATTGACAAACTACTGAGAGCACTCATTGCTTTGTTTCCACCAACCTGTTAATTCTCAAATTGGACTAAAATTCCATTATGTATTTTCAGTGCCCTACTCCTGAGTTACAGAATTCCGCTCTGTTCGTGATTTAACTGACTTCACTAAACCCCTACTTGAATGTTGGCAGTCTTTCAGTCTCACAATCAAAAGCCCATTTGACTTCCTATCAAGTTAACCACGGTTTGTGCTTCCTCTGCCGGATTAGGTAGAAGCATCCAGGTGAGTGCTCTGAAGACTATTAAAGGGATGGGAGGTCACACATGAGGACACATGGTGAGGACTCAGATACTGCTCACCACCACGGCCCGCAAAGCAAGATCACACACATGGCTTCAAACTCAGAACCAGCTGGAGACTGAGCGAGGGACTGAGCGAGTCTGGACCCACTGGGAAATCCTGCACACTTGGCATTTAACACAGACTAGATGATCTGTGTCAGGTTGGGAAAATCAGGAAGTACTTTGTGTGAGAAAGTCAAAAGAGTGCCGAAAGAGAAATTAAAGGGCTCAAATCATGAATGTACACAAGCCCACAAATAAAAAAATAGATCTAAAAAGAAAATCCTGAGAAATAAAGAGGCTGGGAGATGGCTCAGCCAGTGAAGTGCTTCCTGGGCAAACAAGAAGACCAAGAGTCCAATCTCCTAAACCCAAGGAAAGCCAGGCGCTGTAGCGCACACGTGTGCTCTGGGCACAAGGAAGGCAGAAACAGAAGGTTCTGCAGCTCACTGGTCAGCAGAGTCTGAGGAAGAATACAAGTCTCTAGTCTTCACACACGTGTGCACCCACCAAACATGCTTGAAACATGTGTCTACACATACATCATGAGAAGTCATAACAAGTCAAGCTGAAGGACACAAGAAGAGACATGGAAACAGTGGACAACTAAAGAAAACTACTAAACTTCAGTTCTTTGAGAAGGTTGTAAAATAGATAAAATTTTGGTAGTGGTGGTGACCAGTGTTACAAATGAAAAAGGACCCAGCTTGTGGGCAGAAGCCAAGAAGCCTGGACGACCTGAGTTTAATCCCTGGAACCCACAAGAACTGACCCCACAACGATGTCCTCTGACCTCCATGTGTGCATCATGCCCTGTACATACATAAAATAATAAGTTATTCTTTTCCAGAGAGCACCACCGTAGATCCAACAAATACAATTGTTTCCTAGTCATCCAAAGAGTCTCCATGTTCTTATTAGCCCCGGCATTTAAAGGGTAATCACAAACATGAAACTGACAGATTCCCTTGAAGGCACCGACTTCAGAAGCTCCCTCGGGAAGAAATGGAGACAGAGCATGGCAGTGCGTGCCTTTGATCCCAGAACCTGGGAGGCCAGCCTGGTCTATGTGATGAGACTCTGTCTCTGAAAGAAAAAGAGAAGAAAAGGAGAAGGGGGAGGAGCAGGGGGGAGGAGAAAAGGGAGGAAGAAGAACAGGGAAAGGAGGAGGAGCCCAAGTAGAAGAAGGGGAAAGAGGGGGAGGAGGGGGCAGAGGAGGAATGAGGAGGAGGGGGAAGAGGAAGAAGACGAGGACAAAGTCCCTGTATCTGTAATGGTTATTAAATTTGCATTTCTCTTACTGGGATCCCCCTAGGTTCACCTGACTCCAAAGCCTCTATGTAATGAAGATGTCAGGAATGTTTAGCAGAGCTTCCCTCCTAAATGCTTCTGTCGGCGCAGCCACCTGACTTGTCTGTCCTTTGGGAACAGAGTGCTCCTGGTTGCTGAGTCCAAGACTCACGTATGTGAAAAGATGAGCAAGTTCTCAAACAGGAACAGGATGAACAAAAACCCTTGTAGAGGTGTGATCCAGGGTGGTATGTGGATTTGCTACTTTTCTGTTGCTCTCTCAGGTCAGCATGGCCCAGGTAACTTACAGATCAAAGGGTTTATTTTGGCTTATGGTTCCTTAGGGAGCGTCTATAACAGTAGTGAAGGTGTGGTCACGGGTCACAGGGTCACAGGTGCAGGAAACTCTGAGAAGACCTTCTCAACCACAAACAGAAGGAGGCCGAGCAGAGGGGGCCTGTTGTCTCTCACCACCCTTCTTGGTATTTCCTCTTGCAAGACTCCTCCCATAGCAATACTTGTAGTCAGAGCTCTGTGGTAATGGACCTGAACCTATGGCGGTTATTCTCATCCAAACTACCGCAGGGTACCAGAGAGGAAGGGGAGTAAAAGCTTTAAATCTCTGCGCTGTGGTAGAACACTCTTTACACACATCCAGAAGGACCTTCGTTCATTGGGACGGATGTAGCAGGGACCGCTGTAGCAGGGACCGCTGTAGCAGGGGCCGCTGTAGCAGGGACCACTGGTAGGTGTCAAGAAAGATAATTCCTTTCCTCTATCAGGTAAGTCAGCATTCAATCAGTAAACGTGGATTTGTTTGTTTGTTTGTTTGCTTGGTTGGTTGGTTGGTTTTGGAGGCAATGTCTCTCTGTGCAGCCATGCCCACCCTCTTCCCTAGGGAGCTGGGATCAGAGGTGAGTCCACCACCCTTGGACTCACCGCAGCTGTGGTTTTCTCCAGTCCTGTACAAAATCGAGTCAATCAACAAGCTGGTATGGAAGGGGAGGGGCCCACAAGACCCCCATCATTAGCAGTGAAGCTGTGGACAGTTACTGTCTGCTGGGGTGGGTGGAGTCAGTTTTATTTAAGGGTGTAGCCCCCCCTGGGAGGCCAGTGCTGACTGATATACAGGCCCATAAGGTGGCACAAACTGGACTAAGGGGGTTATGTTTTTAAAAGTAAGTGGATTTGAGGTTGAGGGTGTAGAAGAGTTGAGGGAGTGGGTCTTGGAGGAGCTAGGGGACAGAGCAGAAGCATGAATATGAACAAAATATATTGTACACATGTATGAAATCCTCAAAGAATTGGTATATTACGTTTAAAATGCAGGAGTTAGCACAAATGATTTCAATCTCTTTTTGAGAAGGGAAGTGAAATTAATAAAAAGGGAGAGAAAGAAAAATTGTGCACATGTGTGCACATGTGTGTGTATACATGTGTGTGTACATGTGTGTGCATAGGCCTATCCATGCAAGTACCTATAACATTTTAATCTCATTGGAAGAGTTCCTCAGGCCCCAAGCCATGTTACCAGTTATCATAAGAAACACACAGTGTTACATTTTTACCCACAATCCCATTGATTTACACAAGGAAAGAGTCATTATTTTAAGCACCCAGCAAAGGTTATCTCTGGGTTGATGGCGGTGACGAGGCATGGGTTGTAATTTGCCAGCACATCTGTGAGGACAATCAGGCCCTGACTTCTTGATTTCAGTGTGAAGTAATTATGTGTTCCAGAACAAACTACATTCAGAGTTCTCTTTAGAAACTCCATGCAGATTTCCTACTTTCTGAGAAGAAAAATTGGCTCCTAATGTTACATTCCCCACAGGCACCCCATAAATGGACACCCTAGAGGTTGGAATTACTAAAAAGCAGAACCACTTATAGATTCCTCTCCCTCCATGATGGCGCAAATGTGAAGCCCACACAGCAGTAACTAAATGACAGACTGAGCTCTGCTAGAGCCCTATAAGACTGAGCTTTGGTTCCTTGTGGGTCCTAATAACACAGGGATAAAAAATGAAAAAGGACAGTGGGCATGGTTATAGTCTCAGCACTGTATAAAGAAGAGGCAGGAGAGTTGCTGTGAGTCTGAGGGCAGCTTGGGTTACATAAATCCAGGCCAGTCTGGTCCACACAGTGAGACCCTGTCTCAGAAATAAACAATCCAGTCACGGGTGGCTTACTTCATTCATCTCAGCAAAAGGTAGACAGAGGCAAGCAGATCTCCATGAGTTCGAGGACAGCCTGGTCTACCTAGAAAATTCTATATCAGCCCAGACTACATAGTGAGACGCTACTTCAAAAATTAGAATAAAATAAAACAAAACAAAAACTAACCAAACAAAACCCAAGTAACAATAACAACAAAAAGAAAGCAAAGGATCCCGGTGGTTTGCGGAGAAGTAGAATATCAGAGGGCGAATTTTAACAAACATTTCACTCAGGGAATACAGTAGCTGTAAGTTATAGTCCCTGGCCTCTGCCTCTGCACAAATGAATGTTCAGTGTTCAGGTGATAGGTGCAGAGACCCTTTCCAGGTAGAGCTGGGGTTTTGTTTGTTTGTTTGTTTGTTTGTTTGCTTGTTTTTGTTGTTTTTTGTTTTTTTAAAAAGCAGATTGTATAGTATGTGATTTTGAAAACCTTTTATTTCGTTGCAGCCATACCAATCCCTTCAGAGAGGACTCTGCTTAGATCCACTGTGGAAATAGCATTCCTAAGGGAGGATGGGGCACAAAGAGACTGAGTCACAAGAGGCTCATGGAGGATGACTTCTGTCTGAGTTAGGGTTTTACTGCCATGAAGAAACACCATGATCAAGGCAACTCTTATAAGGACAACATTTAATTGGGGCTGGCTTACAGGTTCAGAGATTCAGTCTATTATCATCAAGGCAGGAGCATGGCATCGTCCAGGCGGGCATGGTGCAGGAGGAGCTGACAGTTCTACATCTTCATCTGACTTCCAGGCAGCTAGAACTAGGGTCTTAAGGTCCATGCCCACAGTGACATGCCTACTCCAACAAGACCACACCTCCTAGTAGAACCACTCCTGGGCCAAGCATTTGCAAACCATCACACCATCCTCTGGTTTCTTACACAGAGCTCTTGGGGACCACCACTCCCTGCCCTGCACGTGCTAGGATCTCTTCATCTTGGTGTGCTGGAGGTCTGCCAGCCTCCTGCCTTGGGAAAGTTCTTGAGGAAAGACTCTGATATTCTTCATCTCAGAAGAAACAAAAGCCACGTTTGTTAAATATGCAAGCACAGTGTTCCTGGAGGTGAACTGGAGCCTAGATGCCATTGGTGTCTTCAGAGACTCAGTAGGTAAGGGTGCTTGATACCAAGCCTGAACCATAACCCACACGGTGGGAGGAGAGAACCAACTTCCACAAGTTGTCTTTTGACTTCTACAGGTATACTGTGGCACATGCATGAGCCTACTTCCCCACAATGATCTTGAAAAAACAACAAAAAATATGAATATAAAAACAAAACTCATGTGACTTTCTGATGCCGGAAAAGCGGGGAGGGTAGAGTTTGGAACTATCCCGTCTTCGGTGCACCCACAGCTTCCTTACTATCTCTGTCCCTTGCACTGGTGGCAAAGCTTACGCTTCCTTGATTCCAGCAAGATTCGTCAACTATCCCCTCTTCCCGCCCTACAGATGGCTTCTGCATTGTTTGAAGAAGACAATGGCTGACGTTTTCTGCCCTCTGCTTTCTACGCACAGTAGTCTAGAAATACACAATGCAGAGTGCTCGGCTCCTGTCCAGTCATTGTTGTGAGGGCTGGGGGCAGCTTCTCTCTTGCAGACTGCAGAGTCATGTAAGCTCAGATCCCTTTGGACTTGCCAAAGTCCCATCTTCAATTGCATTGCTCGAGATACACCGGAGTCAAACACCGAGTGTTTATTTATCTGGTGTTTGCTTTGAGCGTCAAAACCCCATAAAACATTTAAGAATTCCTTCTGACCATAGATGAGTCCCCTTTTCTTTTCAAGAGAATGTAAACACATATCCTCTAAGGTCTTCTCTAACTTTGAATTTGTATGATATTATATTAGCTACCAGATAGAAACAAACCAAACCAAAACCAAAGCAAATAAACAAAATCCAAAACAAAACAAAACAAAACAAAACCAAAATCTGAAAATGCAATACATGATGGATTTTTTTTAAACAGATGAACCTTTAGTGGAAAGTTTGTGAACTCAGATTCATCTGTAAGCTAGTTGACCTCAAGTACTTTATTCAAATTTAATATTAAAGGAAGATTAAATGTCTACATTCAACAGGAATTATCTCTATTTCATGAATTAAACATGTCAGACTTACTACTCTATAAAGATGTAAGGTGTTTCCTTTTCATTTTCTCTAGAGGAAAACGATCTTGCTATGAAAGGTGGGGACTAGAGGGGCACGCGGTCATTGATGAACTCAACTTCCCCTCTCCAACTCTCTGTCTGCATCACTAGCTCTGATTCTTTCTCTGAGGTGTCCTGCATAGATACAGTCATTAAATCTATTGAGAGGGTCCAAACATCGCTGAAGGAAGACCCCAAGCTCAGATAGTATGCAAAAAGAAAGAGCATTTATTCTGCAGGAACATCCAGCATGCGGGGGTCAACCATTCTCCAACATGGCGACCCCAGACAAAGGCTCCCAGGCCTTCTTACAGGGAACCGTGGGGACTCTCTAGAAGGATTAAGTAATCTAAAATTTCATTGGTGGGTACTAGGGGGGTGGTCACAAGTGATCAGTGCTCTACATTACTGTGTCATGAACGTTCAATCATGTGTGGTCAGTGGTCTGTATTCCTATATCACGAACGTTCAACCACGTGATGAAATAGAGCTGCCCAGTGTAGATGGCCCATTCTAAGATAAGATCCTTCTCCATTTGTGGTTACCCCCAGGCTCTTCTTTGATAGTGGGTTTTATGACTTTGTTCTAGATTGGATGGCCTGGTCGTAGAGTTGGTGTCTTATGACCTAATTTCTAGGACTTCTGCTCTGTTCCTGAAGCGGGTGCCTTACGGCCTTTTTGAAATCAGGCCTGGTCCTCAAAATGGAGACAAATGGGGTTTATATTTCCTTTTCAGTATCATCTTCGTGTTTGGGGAACTTGCTACCTCAAACCTAGAGATAAGATGCATAACTGATGTGATGCTTTGATACCGCATCCTTCTGCTGCTGTCCTGCTGTGGTTTAATTATGACCACTGTTCTAGTTTCATGCTGTTGCTGTATTAAAACACTGTGACCCAAAGCAGCTTAGAGTAGGAACGATTTTCTTAGGTCACAGTCCGTCACTTAGGAGGGCAGGGCAGGACCCCATCAGGAACTTGAAGAGACAATGGAACAAAGTGCCTTTCTGACTCACTCGCGGGCTCGTGCTTTTCCCAGCTTTCCTATCCAGCTCAGCACTACCTGCCCAGGGAATCACGCTGCCCATAGTGGACTGGATCCCCGTGCATCAATTAGGAGTCCAAACAGTTCCCCACAGATGTGCCCACAGGCCAATCTGATAAGGACAATTGCTCACTGAGGCGTTCTTGTCAGGGTTTCTGGGTCCCATTAAGTTGAGAGTTAAAGCTAACGCAGGGGTTGGTCTCCAGGAAGGTGGTAGCAGGAGGTGCTGTGGACCTTTAAGAGGTAAGGCCTTTGGGAGGCTCTTACATCACTGGGGACTGTGGGTTTGCCATATTCTCTGTGCTGTTGAAGAAGTGGCCGTTCTCCCGTCTGCTCCCCTGCTATGATACAGCACCATGCTATGATACAGCACCATGCTATGATACAGCACCATGCTATGTTCTTCCTACTACAGTGAACAACCAGAAAGCTTCAGCACTGGGAGCTAAACAAACTCCTTTTCCTTAAGTTGTCCCCCTTGGGAGTTTTGTTACACTATTTTTTACTTGGGAGTTTTGTTACAGAACTGGACTAGTATTAACACACAGAATGGGTGGCACAAGCCCCCATTCCTCAAGGGCACATTACACATTACAAGGTAGAACTAACTTGGGACCATTAAACATGTCCAGTCAATTTATTATCCAAACACATTTATGTGACAGGTAGATTCTCCTCAATTTGTGGATGAAGGTAAGTCACACAGAAATTGAGAGACTTGCCCTGGGTCAGACAACCTGCAAATGATAGAGCTGGGGTTCCTCAGAGACCATCAGCTGGAGTTCAGGAGCTTCTCTCCTCCACCAGGATATTGTGAGACAAACCCAGGCCTTCAGCCAACCTCCTGTGAGCAGGCACTCCCCTCCTACCCTGTCTGAGGTTCCTGCTAAGTTCTTTTGAGCAGCTGTGCACGCTTAGTGAACTATGCAAGCTCCATCGGTGTCTTGGCCCTCCCAGGGTTGGCTGCTATTGTGCAAGGCCACTGCTGCAGCCCTTTCCTTGACGTAGGCTCTGAGAATGGGACATCCATGTATAGATGCTAACTATTCACATCTCAAAAACCCGTAGGGAACCAGGGCCCAGAAAATGCCAGAGGTCATGGCAGAGGCCTGAGCAGATTCCGGGAGACATCTTGGGCCAGAATGGCCTTTTCTGAATAGAGGGAGGGTGCAGTACCATTGTCTCTGTCTTCAACAGCTGCTGAACAGGATACACCATAGGAGATAGAGCCAGCTCCCTCTGTCTGAAGGGAGGCACTGAGAAACCAGCCAACTGTGAGCCAGCAGACAGCTCTCCTAGCACAAAAAGGAGGAATCCAGGAAGTGCTCCATAAGCCCACACCATACACCCACAGTAGATCCCAGGTTACAGTGGCCTGGAAGCTTCAAAGACTTTCAAGAAGGGGTCAGAAAAGCTGCCAATGTTAGAGAGAATGATGTGTAAGCATGAACTAGGAAGCAACCTTGCCTGCTATGCATCCCCCCAAATTTCTTGTCCATTGTCTGAGAAGATAAAGTCTTATGTCCTTCTGAGGGGCAGCTGGTGCTGGGCGATTCAATATTACAGAACTATATTATTTCCTGTAACTAGGAGATGATGTTGTGTTGGAAACAGGAGTTTATGGGCTTCCTTCTAACAACAGAACTGTGCACCTGTCTCCATCTTTCTCCCCCTCCCATGCCCACTCACTCTTTCCCTCTCAACCTTCCCCCTGCTATGCGTATATGTTAGTGCACATGTATGTACATGTGTATGTACATATGTATATGGCTGTGTATATACAAGTATATATGTGTGCATGTGTATGGTTGTGCATGTGTGTATACAAGTGTGTATATATATGGATGTACATGTATGGATGCACATGTATGCATGTATATGTATGTGTGCATTTGTGTATATATACGTTTTACACATATGTGTGTATGTACTCGTGTATAGTATATGTATATGTACATGTAGTGTATATATGTACATTTTTGTATAAAGTTCTGTAAGTATATATTAGGGGCACCTAGGGGCTGCCGTTACTCTTGAAGGAAGAGACTTTGAGTCTAGGCCTGGATAAGTAGGGCTTTGCTTAGGTGCCTGCCCACACTCCTCCTGCAGTCCGCTCTATGGGCCTGGTGTGTGGTGGCACTAATTGCTTACACATCCACAGTAACTCAAGGAATCTTTGTTAACTAGAAAACTTTAATGACTGGGTTTTGTCTTAGAGGAGCACCCTCTAATCTTCTCAGTGGAAAGTGGTTAATTTTCCCTTCATAGCTGGTAGGAACTTCAATTACAGCAAAACGGGCAACTTTTCATTTGATGTAAGATCTGGACTATGTAACAAACAGCTGTGTTCAGCACCTCATAATCCAAAGTCAAGAGGCCTTGCCTTTAAACTTCCTCATGTCCCTTTCCCATCTCTCCTAAAACGGAAGTCCAGAGACTCAAGGCCCTCCTAATTTTCTATTGATGCATAAAACCCAGTGGTACAAAGTAATGGGGGAGTAGTTTTAAGTGTTTTGATATATGTGTTTATTACTTAATGTTTAATTCACTAGATTAAACATCTGTCTTCTCAAATATTAGTCATTTTTCTGATGAAAACAGTTAAAAACTTTTCTTCTAGCACTTTGAAATATACAATATATAATCACTCATCTTTGTTTTGTTTTAAGATAGGATCTCCTATTTCCCTGGTTGGCTGCAAACGTAATAGGAAGCTAAGGATGACTTTGAACTTGACCCTCTGGTCCTCACTTCCTGAGTGGTGAGATCATGGGTGTGCACCACCAGGCCTGGTGTAGTCCACTCTAGAGATCAATCACTGGACTTTGTACAGCTAAGTTAGTACTCTACCAATCCAGCTACAGCCATGGCCCCCATCATCATGGTCCACAGTCGTTGCATCATGCAGTAGCACCCCAGAAATGCTTGCTCCCAAGTATAACAACACCCACCGACCAACCTTCCCCATCCCTCCCTCCTGTCCAGCTCGAGGCATCTGGGAATCAGCATTCCCCTGTCAGCTTCCAAGAGGCCAGCGTTCTTAGATTCCACTCAATGAAGCCTTTTCTTTCCCTGGACCCGGACCACTTCATTGAGCATACTCCAGGTCCACCTGTGTTGTTACAAATGGAACACCTCCCCCCCCCCCCAAAAAAAAAAAAACAAAACCAAAAACCCAAAAAACAAAACCAAAAACAATCTCATTCTTTATATGTCTGAACAGTATCCCAGAAAACATACTACATTTCTTTATCAATTGATGGAGTCAAGTTACATCCAGTTCTTGGCCGTTGTAAATAATGTCAAAATAGTCATCGGAGGGAGATGTCTCTTTAACGCATTGATTTTTATCTTTTTAGGTGCATAGACGGGGTGGCAGCACCTCATCATATACTAATCCTGCTCTTTAACTGTTGAGGAACCTCTCCACGGCTTCTATATTGCTATGCTAACCTACACTCCCATCAATGTCTGTAAAGATTTCCTTTCTCCTCCTCCTTGCCAGTAGCTGTTATTTTTAATCATTCTGATACTGGTAGAGTTTTTGTTTTTTCCTTTTTGATCATCATGAGATACCTCCTCTTAGTTTTGATCTTCATTTCTTCTATGGTTGGTGACATCAAGTACTCCTGTGTGATGTGACCGTCTTTTGAGAACTCTCTAAGGCTCTGTCCACGTTTAAATTATGTTTTATGTTTGCTCTTGGGGTTTAGGAGTTCTGGCTAGGAGTGTCTTTGCAGGTGTACAGTGTACAACTCGTTTTCCCATTCTGCATGCTATCTGCTTGCTGCTTCCTATGCTGCCCAGGGGCCTTGGTTTCTGATGCAAGTATGTTATTATTTTGCTTCTATTTTGTTTTAAAATAGGATTGTAGGTATCCCAGGCTGGCCCTAAGCTCACAGGGTAGCTTATCTCTTCTTCTGTTGGCTCCCTGTGGTCTGCTGTGCGTGCTGGCATATCAGTGGGCCCCACAACTTAATCACGGCCTTTCACAGCCAAACTGTTTGGCTTTGGTGCCTTCAAGGTACCTGAGTCTTTGTCCTCGGTGCCAGGCTGGGACACGACAAAATAGATACAATAACAATTTGGAGAGCCGAGGGATGAAACTCTCTTCTGTCTGTGGGTGCATGCCCAGGTACGAGGATTCTGGGTTCTAGAACCGTAACTCCTATTCTCAGGCTGTTCATTCTTGTCTCTCAGGAGCCTCCACAGGCTGCGTCAGGTTGGTTTTGGTCATGCCCAGCATTTCTATTCTCTTTGTCTTCTTCTTAAACAGTTCAAGGTTTGTGAAAGTTAAGTTAAGCTGTCAAAATCAAAACAGATGGAGAGTGGGCTTGCAGGTTGAGGCTTTGACTCAAGGAATTGTGTTACTGAAAGATTAGCTTAATGCGAAGATTCTTGGTGGTTGCAGAAGAAACCCGAGTAAACGTTCTAATGTTCCGAAGGACTCAGACAGGAGCTGATCCGTGGGAACAGAGGTGCTGAGCAGGGTCAGTTCACTGATGGCTTCGAGGCATGTTAGGATCTGTGCTGGCCACAACGGGAGAAAGCAGGAAAGTTTTTATTGTAGGAACCTTTTTTCTTACACCAACCACACAGAGATGACTAAATACTGCCTCTGGGTGACAAGTGACAGAGCAACCAGTGTGGCTTTCAGAGCTGGGGCCATGGGAAGATCAGTGTGTCCCATTTATGACATTGTTTAATTAAACATCACAATAAAACCTTTTGTGACGAGTTGACAGCAAAACAGGACAAGGCACGTTGAGGAGGCAGCCACCTGGCAAAGCCCAACTCGGGTGCCCTCCCACCAGGCCCAGGGAAACCCCACAGTACACCAGGAAGAGTGGGTTCACATGCTCTAACCCTGCAAATGCTGGCAGGCCACACACAGGCTTGCAGTGAGGACCCAGGTCCGTAAGACGTAAGGGCTAACTGATGGCAAAAAGAAAACTCCGGTCCTACTGAAGGTGTGTGTGGAGTAGCACTGATCTTGAAACCTGGCCTGAACATGGGTGGTGTGTTTGAAAGGACACTCCTCAGAGCAGGAGGGATGACTATCCTCCAACTGACTGCAGTCAAGCAGGCTGAGGTCTGTTGTACCTCATTCCCATAGAGTTATAGTACTTATTTTCTTCTCTGGCCGGTTGCTTGTGGCTTCCCTCCCCACAGAAGGCGTCCCACTAAACTGTTCTGAGAACCCGCCTTGCAGGGCCTACCCAAGCCGTGGCTTTTCTTTAATTGGTTACCATGTCTCGCCTTTTGTCTCTGCCAACTTTGATGTTCACAGATTTTTGCTGATTCTCATAGCTTAGAGAAAGACACAAAAAAGATCCTGGAGAGCCCTGGGGAAGCCCCGCCCTCCCGGAAGCCCGCCCTCCGGGAGGTCCGCCCACCGGCCCTCTTTATATTGCTTTTCTTACTGCTGCCCCCAAATACCTAACAAGAACTATCTTAGGGGAGGAAGGGCTTGGTTGGGCTCACAGTTTAAGTAGAAACAGCTCGTCACACAGAGGGCAGCAGGTGCTTGAGGCTGGTGGTCACATCAGCAGTCAGGAAGCAGAGTACATAGAAGGAAAGACGAGACCATACAACCCCAAAGCCCCATCCCCTTAGGGGGGGTCCACTTCCTCCAGTAAGGCAACCCCTCCTAAAGTTTCCACAACCTTCCAAAACAGTCCCACCCACGGGGGGTCAAGTGTGCAAACATGTATGTCTACAGGGACCGTTCATAGTCAAAGCCCATACTGAGCATATCTCTTTGATGATCTTTTCCTTAAGAGAGTCTGGTAAACGTGATCTTCCCTGATGCACACACAGCCACTGAAAGACTGTTATAGCCAGTGAGTGCAGAAGAGGCACGGCATAGCAAACTGTCAGTCTCTACTGTTAGGAATACCCAAAGATGCGTTTGAATTTGCCTTCAGGATTATTGTCCAGGCATAATGAACCTATGGAGGAAAAAACCTGATCAGGAATCCAGAGAAGGAAATAGGAAAAGCTATGTCAGTCTTGTTGACAAGACTGTGATGATGCAGAGTTGTCAAGGAGGGATTAACAGAACATTTTATAATGGAGGTGGAGCTGAAGGGATTGGAGTGTGCTGAAAAGGACTGCTGTGGTAAAAGCAGGAAGGCTGCAGAGTGGGAAAGAGGAGCAGCTGCATGGTCTGAAGGGCGTGAGATTGTGGAGGCTTAGCTGTCCAAGTCAGGGCAACTTGACCTTTAGAGTGGAGCGGGATGGGGGTCACTGGAGTGAAAGATGGCTAAGTTTCCTCAGCCTCAATCTCAGTCATCCGATGTGCTTGCTTTACAGAGTTCCCAGCAGCCAGCAAACTGCAGATGGAGTTTCATCTTGTTGAAAAACAATGTCACTTCATTTTCAGAAACAGAGTGGGGAGTGACTCACAGCCCCACCTCCCACACGATGCTTGCTCTGGATCAGCTGCAGTACTGGAAGTTGCAATGGTGGCTCACATATGACTCTCTGTCCTTTCAACATTATAATGTAAGTCTTTTCATGTTACAATGCAGGTTTTATAAGTAACTAGTGCAGTTATTTAGCAAGGGTTTCAAATAGTAATTTTGAAGTATCTTGTACCGAGATCTAGGTCCTCATCCTTGTGAAGTAGAAGGGGGTGTGAAACTCCATGGAATCCACAAGGGCTATGGATCATGTTATTATTCACTGTTACAGAGCACAGGCTTCTAATTATATTGATGATACACCTCTCTCTCTCTCTCTCTCTCTCTCTCTCTCTCTCTCTCTCTGGTGTGTGTGTGTGTGTGTGTGTGTGTGTGTGTGTGTATGCAGAGATAAACAATTTATGGGTGCAACTTTGTGCATTATGCAGAAAGCAACAGGACTAATTGAGAACTCTGTTGTGTGGGAGATGGGACTGTGAGTCACTCCCCCTTGTTTCTGAAAATGCAGTTACATTGTTTTTCAACAAGATGAAACTCCATCTGCACTTGGTGCTGGCTGCTAGGAACTCTGTAAAGCACGTGGGATGGCTGAGATTGAGGCTGAAGAAGCTTAGCCATCTTTCACTCCAGTGACCCCCATCCTGCTCCACTCTGAAGGTCAAGTGCTCAACCTCACCCTGACTGGGCCAGCTGGGCCTCTGGAATCTCACACCCCTTCCATCCCTAGCCCACACAGCCACTCCTCTTTCCCATGTGCCCATTCCTGCCTTCACTCCAATGCCTGGTTTTCAACATCAAGCCACTGCAGTTTTTCCAGGCCCCAATCTCATGCTGTTTCTAGAACATTCTGCTTTTCTCACATTGATGTCTTTCTTCATGTAATCTAAACTCAACCTTATTTTCCAACATCCTTAAATCTGTCCTTAGTTATTTTAAAAAAATTATTAGTGTGTGTGTGTGTGTGTGTCTGTGTGTCTGTGTGATACATGTATGAGTACAGACATGCACTGTTAGGGAGGTCGGAGGACAACTCTTAGAAGTTAGGGCTCTTCTTCCACAGGGCTTCCAGGATTGAATATACACCATCAGTCTTACACAGCAATCCCTCTAACCCACTAAGCCATCATGTGTCCCTTTCCCATTGCCCCTTAAATCTCTTGATCTTGCTCCCTCCTGGGCTTTGTGTGCCATAAACTCCACACAGTCTGCCTAGCAGTGCCAGGCACATTCAGGATACCTTCCTTACTGACAGAACCCTTCCCAAGCACCTTCCATGCCACACAAGACCCCATGAGCTACAGAATCATAGTTCAAGGGGATCCATAGTTTTAATGGAGTACGCACTGCCAGCTCCACTCCTCTCCCGACCCTACAGATGTAACCTGTATCAGGCACTTGGACCTGTTGCTCCTGGGTGTCAGCATCTCAGAGATAAGCTTGTTGTATTCTAACCAGAAAGCTTTCAAGATGGATGGCTGCGATGGCTCAGTGAAGACTCGTGGAACCCACATCATGGAAGGAGAGAACTGACTCCTAACTTTGTCCTCTGACGTTGTCCTCTGACCTCCACATGCGGGCTGTGGCGTGCAAATGCCTCCCACCTAAAAATTTTCAATTAAAAAGGGACATTAGGGAATAATGAAGTAACTTAGCAGATAAGGGTGATGGCCACCAAGCCTAAAACCTGGGTTCATTCCCCAGGACCCACTCGGAGGAGGGGGAGAACTGACTCCTGCGGGACCCACTCGGAGGAGGGGAGAACTGACTCCTGC
>JADRCD010142327.1:0-11188 GCA_019843815.1 Montemys delectorum | reverse complement strand
TACATTTCTACCTTAACTCAAGTCAGATAAGATAGCAGCCTACACTTCGGAGACTGTCGTTTTTTTAACAGACAAGCAAAGCCACCATCCCAGAGGAAATCTGCATCAAGGAGCCTTTAGGGATCTGAAAAACTTTATGTAAATGTCCTCTTAAGGTCATGTTTGTTATGGGTAAGCATGGAGTGCTCCTGCCTGGGGTGCCTAGGGGCCTTAGCATGCACTGCCAGACCAGAGCTCATAGAGCCTGGGTCTGTGACAGGCTTTTCCAGTCTCGTGTTGAACACTGGCATTTATACTTCCAAGGGAATTAAGAGTGTGAGAAGAATTTGTGGAGAAGTGTTCAACAGGAATGGAAGAGGATCAGAGGAAGTAGAAATGGAAATGGCAAACTACAATGGAGGTAGGAAACAACACAAGGACACATGTAGGTAGGAAATAGTCCAAAATATCAAAATTAAGTCACATCTGTTGACACAGTTTGTTTGCAGCCATGTCTGATGAAGGGTGGACTAGGGAATGCATATTACTTCTTCACACTGAATGGCAGTGGAAACTAGGGTTATTACAAAGACATCATTTTAATAAGAAGACCTCTGAAATAAGCCTGAATGTCAGGATGAAATTTTAGAACTCATAGCTCCGTTTTCTCTTCCATGAACAGCACCAAAGGGAGGATGGGGAAAGGAGAGCAGAGCTGAGGCTGGCTATGATAATTCAGTCATAAAGGAACATCTGTCCTTCCAAGTTTCTCTTCCCAGAGTCAACATCTTCTGGGTCCTGCCTGTAGATCAAGTGAACGTACCAGTCAGAGTGCTAAGGGAGTGTGTAGCTTGTGGGTAGAGTGCTTGCCTGTTGTAAATGTAACTTTTATTCTCCTGATCTAATTGTTGTTTCTGAGGCTCCTCCGTCTGCTTACGTGGGCCTAGTCCTGGAAGCTTCTAGCGTCCATACAATCTTATCTAGGCCTAGAATGTTTTCAATCTCTGAAGATGATTCCTTGGAAATGGAAAAAAGTATCACCCTCTCCAAACGCACGGGATTAACTTATTTTTCTGTCTATAACCATGGCTACTTAGCGCCTGACTTGGTGTCTCAACACTGTAAAAATCCAGGCTTTAGAGTAACAAGAATTCTACTCCCTCCACATACTCCAAGACTTATGCTAGGCCTGGTGTGGTGGCATACACCTGTCATTCCAGTACCTAAGAGATTGTGTGTTGGAGGTCAATCTGGGCTTATACAGTGAGGCCCTATCTCAATAACATCAAACTAAACAAGCAAGCAAACAAAGAAAAGGGCTCATGCAACATGATTTCCACAGGTCCAGAGTGAGAGCTCAGCCATGTTATTATCAGTACACTGTGAGGATGCTATGACATCTAGCTTTTCTGATAAATGCATCAACTCTCAACCTACATACCAGTATTTCTTTAGTAAGCATCTACATGCTGTAGTTACAGCATTGTGATGGAGATACAGCTCAGTCTCCTCTTACAAAGGCCTTTTTTGCAGTCTTGGTTCTGTTACTACAAAATGGACATGTGGAGGAATGCAGGATGACACTTGGCCCCTGATCTCACTCCAAAGCAGTTCCCCATGATTCCCTCAGCCACCTTCTTTCATGTACTCTAAAATGAGCTTCTCTTTAAATATGGACAACAGACTATAGACTAATTTAGGAGAACTAATCTCATGTTGGATTAGGACAATACACGGATCTTTAACAAGACCTAGCTGACCCGGGTACTGCACAAACCCCTTGCTTCCCTCCCTCTACTCCTTTTTTCTTATGACAAGGGACAACACCCAGGGTCTCACACATGCTAGGTAAATGTTTTACCACAAAGCCACATACATCACCAGCCCTTATAGATTCCTTTTAAGAAAGCATATGAGGCTGGGTGGTGGTGGCACACGCCTTTAATCCCAGCACTTGGGAGGCAGAGGCAGGTGGATTTCTGAGTTCGAAGTCAGCCTGTTTTACAGAGTGATTTCCAGGACAGCCAGGGCTGCAGAGAAACCCTGTCTTGAAAAACCAAAAAGAAAAAAAAAAGAAACAAAGAAAGCATATGAGAAGCAATAAATAAAAGTAAAATTAGGAAAGGAAAAGAAACTCAAACTCCAAGTAGAAATGTCTCTCCATGCTCTGTACCACTTCCAAGTGCTACTCAAGTCTATGAGGCACACACACTTACTCAGTGCTGTCTGGATATCCTTTTCTCCATTCTTCACTTCTGTCAAAAATCCCTTTAGAAATTTGAGACCTCTAAAATTGAAGAGAAGAAGAAATATTATTTTCAAAGTTCATCTCAGTATCTCAGGCAAGGTAGGGAGAGGGCAGGACAGATAGGTATCCTTTCTGAAGCTTCCCTGCCATTTCTGTTAGGAAGTTCTGGACACTGCCCTCACCCTCTCTGCCATCCCTGAAACATTTTTCAAATTATGGTGCTATGGCTTTAACATCATCTAGAATTCATTAAAAATGAAAATTCTAGAACCCCATACCAGACTCTGGTTTGTGGGTCCAGAAACTCAGTGTTTTCCCAGGCTTTGCCATTGAAGCAGAAAGCTGCTCATGTAAAAAAACTCATTGGCTCCCCAGTCTAAAATTCTGTTTTACAAATACTACCAATATTAACATTTATTACTATGGAGCAGATGTTTGGCTCAGCAGACTTTCTACAGCAAGTTACACCTTTGGTTACATCCTCTCTGGAAGGCAACAGTGAGCTGTGAACACTTCAACTGAGCTGAGCTTGATGAGCTGAGCCTGAGTGTGTGCTCACTCCATTTGACTGCCTTACCTCTTCAGCCACAAGAGGGCTTCTGTCGCTGAGTTCCTAACCTGAGCTACATCGGCCTCCACCTCATGCAGCACTATCTTCTGGAGGGTAGTAAACTCTTCCTTGTTGGTTATGTACTTCTGATTTACCTTCTGGAAAACAAAACAAAACGGGGGCAACTGTGAAAGCTGGAAACTGTGACATTACCAGTACTTTTATTTTAAAAATTATACAAGCCTTAACTAACTCCAAGAGTCCCAAGCTTTAAGCATCATTCTTAGGGTACCATTGCCTCCCTTAGAAACTCTCTTCTGTTTCAAACTACTTTTCATCCTGTGCACAAAAAAACCTCATCACTAGTTAGTTTGCCCCTTAGGATGAACAACAATATGAACTAACTAGTACCCTCAGAGCTCCCAGGGACTAAACCACCAACCAAAGAGTACATATGGTGGGACTCATGGCTCTGGCAGCATATGTATAGCAGAGGATGGCCAAGTCGGTCATCAATGGGAGGAGAGGCCCTTGGCCCTGTGAAGGTTCTGTGCCCCAGTGTAGGGGAATGCCAGGGCCAGTAAGCGGGAGAGGGTGGGGTGGTGAGCAGGGAGAGGGGGGAGGGAACAGGGGTTTGTTCTTGTTGTTGTTTGTTTGTTTTTGGAGGGGAAACTGGAAAATATGGCATGTAAATAAAGAAAATATCTAATAAAAGAAAAAAAAAACCATCACTGGTATGAGTGAGACCCCACTCTACCTCTCTAGCTCTCCAAATGTGCCAGGAAAGGTACTCACAGAACTTCCTCAACATACCACACCTAGTGCTGACTTCTGTATTTTATTTTAGAGACAGGGTCTCTCTACTCAGCCCTGTTGCCCTGGAAACTCAATCTGTACATGAAATTGGCTTTGAACGTTCAGAGATCTTCCTGCTTCTGCCTCCCAAGTGCTGAGATTTGCATGTGCCACTATGCCTGGTTTAAAAAGAGATTTAATCCACAAGTGTTGGATGTAATATACACAACTTTCACTTTTCTAGGAAGGAGGCTCAGATTTCCTGTTGTTGATGGCCCTACAGCTAGCTGTACCAGGAAGTTGGCCTTCTGTGTTGTGTCCCAGACAAATGATAGCTATTGCCAGCCAACACATTTTTGGAAAAGTGTTTTCTTATTATTGTTTAACCCCAAAATGCATACACTCATTGCTGATATGACTCCCCACGCTGATCTTGTGGTCGGCCTACTAAAGGCTTGCCTCTACCACATATCAGTTACTCCTCTACTGAAATTTCCCAGAGTGAATGATCCTCCCCCTCCATTTTTGATTTATTCTTGTCAAACACAAAAGGAGTAAAAATCATTCCTTTATAGACAAGTTTCTACAGAGATAAGTGAGCATATTCACCTTAATATTTCCAACAAGATCCATCTTGACAGGAGCAAACACTGTGGGACCAAGTTTGTCTGAAGAAAAAAAAAGGATCAAAAATAATTTTGAAAAAAGTTTTTTTTTTTTAATTTAGGAAACATATATATTATTATACTAGAAAATATTTTTGTCATAATAACACATTTAGAAAACATTTTTCCCAACATTACTCTGACCTCTGGATTTGGTCATCAGCTTTCTAACGTGCTGTTTTGAGATGTGTCACTGTGACGAGGTCCTACACAGCAGGTCTGATGAGAGCACCTCTCATCCATCACTTTAGAGTGCCCATTTGAAAGCCCTGGTTGGTACACGGCCCAGTGTGGCAGCTAAAGATACGTGACTATTTAGTACTTCCAATGTTAAAAAGTCCAAACTGAAATGAATTGTAAGCTTAAAATACCTATCAGTTTTTAAAGACTTAGCACCAAAGAAAAAAGTGCAAAAAATATCATTAATGGCTCTCTAACCTGACTCCATGTTTATGACATTTTAGATATGCTGCTATGTAAGAAGCATTAATTTTTATTTTGCTATATTAATGTATCTTCTATAAACTTATTACATATGGTTTGACTATACTACTAACTTTAATTTAGTTAGATCTAACCTTATAATTTTAATTATTTATGTTTACTAAACATAAATTTTACTTTTAAAGCATAGCATAAAAAAAGAAGAGAAAAAATAATAAATTCTAAAAATTATTTGATTGATCTTTAAAAAAAAAAAAAGGTAGAAAATAATGCAACTAAAAAGAACCCCAAATAGAAAATAAAAGTTTGCTAAAGAACAATAGTTTCACTGGCTCTAAGCCAGGAAATGAGAATTAAAAAAGGGAAAAAACCCCATAAAATAAGAAAGAATGTAAAAACAGAAAAACAAAAGTGAATGAATGTAAAGAACATAGCTCGTTATATAGGTGATTATCAGAGAAACAGAAATTTCAATAGCTGCAGAAAAAGCACTTAATAAAATTATCTGATTCATGACTATAAGACCAACTACTGGCATACAACAATCAATGTATCTACATATAGTAATGCTACATAGGTAAATAGCATCAAACCCATAAAGTCCAAAATTTATTCCTAATAAAACATGAGTATATATAACATTGTTTAGAGAAGATAAATGACTAAAGTAAATGTATAGTCATAACCATTTATATATTTTATATACCCATGTATATAAAAATATATGCATCAAATATGCAACATACATATATATCATACTCATGGACTAGGAGCAATAATGTTGTGAAAGACACTAATTTTCCCCAGACTGGCTTACAAATTCAATGTATGCAACTTTAATCAAAATCTCAATGGCCCTTTAATAGGAAATTTAAAACTGGGGCTGGTGCGATGGCTCATCGGGTAAGAGCACTGACTGCTCTTCCAGAGGTCCTGAGTTCAAATCCCACAACCACATGGTGGCTCACAACCACCCGTAATGAGATCTGATGCCCTCTTCTGGTGCATCTGAAGACAGCTACAGTGTACCTATGTATAATAATACATACATCTTTTTAAAAAAAAAGAAGTTTAAAACTAAAGCTACACAGATCTTCAAAGGACCTAGAATTTCCAAAAGAATCATGATAAGGAACAAAACTGGGAGTCTTAAGATACTAAGGAAATACAAACAAATCACTGGGCCAGAAAAGAGACCCATTTATAGGCCTGAAGGTTCTGGGGTAGATGGCCAGAGCAAAAAAAGAGGAGAAATACTGGTGGTTGTTTTTCTTGACAAATGGTCCTTAAATAACTAGACTGTGACTAACACAAAATGACCCTCAATCCCAACATCACAACGCATGCATGAAGTAATTCTAGCATGGACTATGGCTGAGGAGATAGCTCAGTCTGTAAAGTCCTTGCCCGACAAGTGTGAGCACCTGAATTCAATCCCTAGCACCCATGGATGGAGGAGGGGCCTCAGGCATGCTGTCTCAGGCTGACAATCTCAAAAAATGGGAAGGACACTGGAAGGAAGACACAGGAAGATCCTTGGGGCCCTCTGGCCAACCAACCTCGTCTACATGTTTAGCTACAGGCCAGTAAGAGACTTTGTCTCAAAAAAAAAGAGGAGGGGTGACATAAGGAAGACCACCCAAGACTGTCCTCTAGCCTGTGTACACATGCACTTAATGCACATGTGCGCATGCACACACACCGGTGTACATGCAAAAATAAATGGAAAATTAAAAATCTAGAAAAAACATGAAAGTATCTTTATGACCCTTGATTAAAAGTAACTTTAGGACAACTAAAAACATTAATATAAAAGTCAAGTTTACCAACATGTGAAATTTACTTTTCAAAAAACAGATTTATAAAAAGAAAAAATATAAATAGGAAAGCGAGAGTCTGAAGGAAGATATCTGTGATGTATGTCAATAATGGGATTTTACTTGGAATATTTAAAGAATTTTCAAAATTCAGTAACAGAAGCATCCTCAGTAATAGCACCAAGTAATAAAAAGAAAAATAATCAACTTTAAACCTGGGCTAGATTTGGAGAGACATACAACAAAAAATATTGCAGTGGCCAAGAACTGTATGATAATGTACTTAACATCATGATGGCTAGTAAATGCAAATTAAAGCTACAACGAGGGCCACTGAATATGAGAAAGGCCTAACCCTAACTACTTACAGCAGTGAGTGAGAAGAGGTGAAGCAAAGAGAACCCAGCGTACAACTGTGAGTGCAACTGCACATGTGTGACAGAGACATTCCTGCAGGCTGTCACAAAGCCATGCTGCTCAGTAACACCAGGAGTACTTGTCCCAGATACATGAGAGAACAAGAAACACATGCCACAAAGATAAATCTCTAAGTATGCTTACTAAGAAGTGCCAGATACAAGAGGATTCCATTAACATAGACAAGGAAAAACTAAACTATGGTGACAAGAATCAGGCTTCACAGTGGACGGTGACCAACTGGCACAAGGAATGTTCCAGGGTGATGAAAGTGTTCTCTATTTTGATAGGGATGTAGAATACATATGTAGGTGCATTTATCAAAACTGACAATCATAACACTTAAGTTCTAGATGCAAGTTATACTTAAGACATGGACAGGGTTTGGGAAATGGCTCAGTGTGTGGAGCACTTGCTGCACAAGTGTGAAGAAAAGTGTTCAGGTCCCCAGAACCCATGTCAAAGCGAGGATGTTGTGGAATGCACCTATCATCCCAGCAGAGGGAGGCAGAGAATCAGACAGAGGATCCCTGTAAATAAGTGGAGAGTAATGGAGGAAGACCCCCGACATCAACCTCTGGCCTGTACATATATGTGCACGGTATACCCACTCAGACATGTAAACACATATACTCATACACATGAGAAACAAGGACATGCATTAGTAGATCACATAGTAAATATCAATACATTAACAATATTATTGACTTTATACTAAAAATTTAACAGGTGTATGTATATACACATATGTAAATGTATTTATCTTTGAAAAAATTCCTTTCACTTAGTAAGATATTTCCCCACAGTATGACAGTTCCTGTTCCTGAACTACCTCCACTTTTGCTTGCATGTTTATTTTCTAGAAAGCAGAATTCCCTATTTTCATTATTCTACTCTAGAGTCAATTCCTCAATCAATTAGAAAAGGAATGGGGAGAGGCAAGAGTATTGAAGTTGGACAGCTTTCGCTGTGTGGCATGTGATGTCAAGAGGAAGCTAAGAAGAGTCAACTTACTCTACATAATACAGAATATTTATCACGTGGACAAAGTCTAGAGACTAATGGCTCTCAGGCAAGTGTAAGCAATCTTACCTAGTACTGGAACCACCGCATAACAAGATGCTAGGAATGCTTCTGTGGGAATGCCACTGTCTTCCAGAAGTTCAATGTCACTAAAGCTGAATGAGTGGTGATATTGAGAATGAGAATAAAACCACATCAGCCCTCTGCAGTTCAGAGATGCCACAGAAACAGCCTTTTAGGGAAAACTACTTTGCATGGTTTCATGAGTAGCCCCAGACATTATTTTTCTATTATGAAACATAATTCTCTAGAGATAATCCACCCTTATAACCCAAGCCATTCTCATCCCCTCCGCCGGGTAAATACTAGGTACTTGGTAGTCTCTATTTCTTAGAATACGCCATCACAAACTGATTTCTAAAAAGGGAAACTAGTGTCAAACTGCCAGGGAGTTTAAAGGCCCAAAATACCTGGTATTCATAGTACTGAAGAAAGTTGGAATAACTTCTTCATTGTCTTCCCAGGGGGAGTCTGGCAAGCAACCCGAGTCTGATCCGGGCTGTGCCAGATCCTTGTCATGACTCTCCAGGTTTTCCTCTCCATCTTCCTTCATTATCTCACTCTGGACTACAAAGGAAGTGATGCCTATCACTAAGTTCTCATAGAGTTAGTATAAAAAGGAATACATACTCATTAGTGAAGATTTCTAAAACACAGAACAGGAAGTGTTGTACACACCCACACCCTAAAGAGCACATGTATACCTTGTTTTCACTCATCAGTGCATACCACAATTACTCCACTATCATTCAGTACTCTTCAAAACCATGCATTGTTTTTATATTTACTTATATATTTTGCATGTGTATAGTCAGAGAACAACTTGCAGGAGTTGGTTCTCTCCTTCCA
Source organism: Montemys delectorum (assembly GCA_019843815.1). NCBI lineage: Eukaryota > Metazoa > Chordata > Mammalia > Rodentia > Muridae > Montemys > Montemys delectorum. The sequence continues at coordinate 2,341 of JADRCD010142327.1, read as the reverse complement.
CTAAACCCATTTTAGGGATCCAACTTGGATCATCAGGCTTAGTGGCAAGTGCTTTAACCTACTGAGCTACCTTGCTGGCCCTGGAAACCTGATTTTAAGGACCTTATGGTATCAGTCATAGCAATGTAAGGAGCATTTAGTGGTTTCTAACTTCTTTCTCCTATGAATGGTCAGTCCTTGTTGTCTGCATATTCTGTGTTTATGGATTAGTCCACTTGCTAAAATTTACTTGTTAATCCTAAATCAAGACTTGTAGTGCTTTTCCAGCTGTTCCTGCCAGTACAGGGTAGCAAAAACTTGCTACCTAGTATGCATGGGCTTAGGTGTTTGTCTTGCTTCAAGACTCACACCAGAAACAAATGTCTTTATTTACTGTCATGTTTTTCACATTGCTATGGCTTTTGTTGCCAATTCAGCAGTTTACGAAGGCTCCAGATGTTATGCTGGAGAAGAAGGGGGAGATACACATTCATGGACAGAGTATGTGTGCAGACAGGTTTTAATTAGATGTGAATTACAGTGATGCTTCTGAGTTCAGTGCTTATCTAGGTCACATAGACACTTTCAAACAGAAAAGAACATTAAAGCAATGTTATTTATTGATTGGCTGACCAAAACCACATGGTTGTAGAAAGCAAACTATTTCCTTCGAACAACCATACTATTTACTAATCAGTGTTTGGGCAACTTAGTATAAATACAACACATGAGAACTGACAGTCTTATCATAAAGAACCCTGTTCAAAGGCTTTTACCTTAAATCTGACTGGTCTGTGACCACAGATTTCTATAGGGAATCATTACTCAAGAAATCAGACTTTAAAGGGCTGTGTGTTGCTTTTCTTAGATCAACATCTAATAGCTTCTAGGATTAACATATTTAAAAAAACAAAAATGACTTGGCTAGAAAAATCACAGAATCTTTTAAGACACCTGATGAAGAGAGAAATTTTCTTATTTCAGTTAAGTACTCTGATTTAAAACCATTTAGTAAGCAGTTATAACACAACTATAAGTTCTATTATAGTTAATCTGGCCAATATGAAGACAGGACTTTGTGATTAGTGCCAGTGCAATTAGTAAATTTGAAAGGACAGAATTCTCAACTACATAGGTATTACCTGAGATTTGGCTTGATAAACACACAGAAGTTTGGTGGTTGGTAAACTGTGACATCCTCAGGCCTCACTAGAAACCAGGAGATTGAAAAACTTAGCTGCTCTAATGTTACACACCAAGTCTGACATTGCAGTCTGGGTTCAAAAGATACTGAGGTATTATGGGAGTCAGTGAACCACTTACACCCACTAAAATGCAGCCATGAGCATCAGCACCAGAATACTGTATTTTATTTACACATAGTGTTAGATGGGGTAACAGATGCTGGACAGTTATGTGACTTGCAGTAGCAAGCTCCCTTAGAAGATCCGCAGCATCTGCTTGGAGGCTAAGCAATATCTGTGTCCATCCTGTGTGTTAGGCAGACCCTAAATCTACTATCAACACAGCGAGGCAGACTTTCTTTTGACGTCACCTGTCACATTATCATCTGGGTTTTCTTCACTGGAGATGCTGCAATCCACCTCTGCAGATTTCACATATAAGGAACTCTTGGTTTTCACTAGGATTTCTTCATCACCATTTACTTCTATACTTAGCGATCCATTTTCACAACTATTTAATTCCATGGGCCTAAAACAAATTGTTTAAAAGAAAATGTAATTTGTCACAGGCTGCCCAGAAAGTGGTTCTCAGCCTTTTTAATGTTGTGACCCTTTAATACAATTCCTCATGTTGTGGTAACACCAACAATACAATTATCTTGTTGCTAATTCATGACTATAATTTTGCTACTGTTATGAATCCTAATGTGGATATCTGATATGTGACCAAATGAGGGTTGAGAAGTGTTGCTCTACGGGATAGGAGGATCCACAACTACCACAACTACTGATTAAAGGCAGATTTTTTTTTTTAAAAAACAAAAGCAAACCTTTCCATTTCCCACAGACATCAAGGCAAATATAGTAAGCAAACTACTCAAGTTGGGTGTGTGAGGGCTCATTTCTGCAATCCCCTTACTTGGGGGGCTGAGGCAAAAAGTTTGCTATCATCCTAGGCTAACCTGGGCTGTAGATTAAGACCCTCTTAAAAAAATAATAAATACAGGAGTGTTAGTGGCTTTTCCTGTACCCTGTGGTGACCTAATCTCCTGGCTTTCCACCAGCATCAGGAAATATTCAAGACAGCTCTTTAGTTTACAACAGGCTTTCTCCAGGTGCCACATTTAATACTTACTTCACTTTTTTCAGCTTCTCTCTGGGAGGCTTTTCCTAATGAC
>JADRCD010142325.1:0-27576 GCA_019843815.1 Montemys delectorum | reverse complement strand
GTTGTTGTTGTTGTTGTTGTTGTTGTTGTTGTTATTATTATCATTATTAGCATCATCATCATTATCATCATTTTGTTGCCACTAACAATCCAACCAGTGCTCCTCAATATTCAAATTAGTAAAACTGGTAATTCAAAGCATAATTTAAATGCAGCATCTCCTTGCTAGTACTTATCTTAAAAGATCTTATATCAAGCTAAACGTTATCAGTAGACCTCTGTAAACCAAGTCCAGCCTTGATCCACCAGGTGCCTCGGTGGGCACAGGTATTGCTGCCATGCCTGGTGGCCTGCGCTTGATTCTCAGAACCCACAATGGAGAAGAATCACCTCCCACAAGCTGTCCTCTGATTTCAACCTGAATGTTGTGGCATGCATGCCCCAACTTAAAAATGGGGGGGGGGGGGCTTTTGCACTTGTTTTTCTGTTTTATCTTGCTCTTCAGTCCAGTCTTAACCACATACTACAAAAGAAATCCATTCCAGTGTTTGTTTAAAGGGAGGATAGGTACAGAGGGAAGAGAAAAAAAAAAATCAAACTTGGCACTTAAGTCCTTTTTTTAGTCTTTAAATTAAAATTTGTATTAGTTTTTAAATTAAAAAGTGTGTGTGTGTGTGTGCATGCGTGTGTGTGTGCATGTGTACTTGTGTATGAGGACAACTTTGTGAATAAGTTCTCTCCTTCCACCTTGACATCAATCCTGAAACTGAACTCAAGTCTTCAGGCCCTATTCCATAAGCATGTTTACCCATTGCACTGGGCCTTGAATTCCCTCTCAACTGTTTGTCACTTGTTCCAATCTGCATATTTTCATCCTCGGCCTCTAGAACAGGAGTAAAGTCAGTGTGTGACAACTGCATAATTACAAAGGAGGAGGAAAAGAGATGTCCCCTGCGCTCTTCATTGCTTGCACAATGTCATAAGCAGCTTTTAAGATTATCCCTTTACCCTTCTCCCAGCACAAGACACCATGCAGTACTCATCCTTGCATACACAATCTCTTTCCCACTCAGAGAACTGTGAGGCTACTTCAAGCCCTCCCCTCATCCTCAATTCTGTATTCCCTAGGAACCAAGTCCTAAGTGGTCCCCTGACTTAAATCATTCAAAAAACTTTTGTGACATGTCTTACTCTTTGGGCCCATTCTCTTCTTGGAATCTTCCTTAGTTAGTGTGTTTAGAACAATGTACTTAACACCCAAGGCTTATGTGTCTGCCACTATTCCCAAACATTTTGAAGCACTAATGAGCTCTTTTCCAGCTTCTGGGTATTAAATGCTCATCAGGCAACAATTGTACTTGTATGACCCTACAATGCATTACATGTTCAAAATCACAGGATGTATAGCACTAAGAGTAAACTATAATAGAACTCAAGGGCCGTAACCAGTCATAGCATGGAGGCTCAAAGATGGCAGTGTGCTTCCTCTCAGGTGTGGCAGTGATGCTCAAGTGTGAGGTAGAGATGAATCAAAAACTGGACTTTCAGCTCATTTTTTCCTCTATTCCCAATATTTCTAAAAATAAAGAGCACTTAAATCCTACTAGTAAAATCTCACTATACACTTAACCCACATCTTCACATTCATCAATACTTTTTTTCTCCATTTTCCTGTTGCAAATTGGTGTAATTGTAGAGCCACACTACCATTGTTAGCATGTCTGCTAACACCTACACCCAAGAGCTAACTTTCACATTTACCAGATGGGTCAGGGGTATGATGTCTGTATACTACCAAGGAATGCTGAAGCCAGATCAGAAGAATTTCAGAATCATGCGCATATGTTCAGGCAATGGCCTTCAACTTGCATTAAATCCAAAATGAGCAGCCTAGCTTTTAAGTCTCCTACATTACCCATTAAAGGCATCTCAGAAACAGATAGAATCCAGTATTCAACTAAAAATATTCTTAATTTCTCTTGTCTTCAAAATCCATGGTATAAGCACAAAGCTCCTTTTATGTCTTCTAACATAGCAGTCTTGAATGTCTTTGTTTTATTTAGTTCAGCACAGAATGAACAGGATGCTACAGACGGAAAACCATAGCTTGACATTTCTTAAATTTATTGAATAATTCTTGGCTGGGAGAGGAAAGATCACAGGCTTGAATGAGAGTAAAGACAAAAGAACAATTAACTGCAAATTATTACAAAATAATTTCTGGAACATTTTTTGAGCCACCGCTGAACAAAACTTTAGTGCATCCTGAATTTCCAAGTTTGGTAAATGAACATTAAATTACTCAAGAGCAAAAAGAGGGGTTACTCTTACACAGTATAAGACCTTAGTGCATTAAATGAGCAAACCCAGATAATGGCCACAATTATTCAAAGTTGCTTCTACTAAATATGCATTAAGTGAACAAGAATGCAGATTACTTAGAACACAGCACAAGTAACTGAAGGCAGCAAACCCAGCAACATACAAACCTGGCATTAAATAGTATCCAAACCACACAACAAATTGAAATAGGAACCTGCAGAACTGCAGTTCTAACTATATGAAAGGAATGTACAGATGGTCAAAATAAATAAATAGAGAGGCAGGAGTGACCAGCACCACGCCTGTGTGTGCAGAGCAGGCGCACAGTAAACAAGGGGTGCCTACAGGGCTTGTGCTGAAGAGCAAAGCGCACTTGAGTACGCCCCTTCCAATCCCACAGATGCTCCCACAGTTCTCGTGCGCTGCTGACTGGCAGACACGATTTTAAATGGAGAGCATTTTCCCTACCCGTGTGTGGACCCAACATATTTAAACTCTGTGTAAAGATTTCTTTGAAAAATTACAAAATAATACACTGACTGAAAGTAGCTGTGGAGAAACACTACTATTGAAAAGCAGGTAGCCACGAGGCTCTGGATGACTATGGAGAGCATGCACCACCACTGTCGGAGCCTCCAGCTGCCACATGGGTCAACTCTTTACTTTTTACACGGTGCACTCAATACATAGCTTCCTATCAGCAATACAAATCCTTTGCTAAGCAGAACTATAGTAGTATGAACTGAGTTAATTCACATTAAATATCTTTAAGGGTAACTGAAGCATTTCTGAAAGTACAAAGGTACTCCGTGTGTTCACTGAAGGCTGTTCTAGGGTTAGCTTTACACCATAAGGAGCCAGCTTGTCTCTCCTGCCATTTCTTCTGTGGGTTCTGTTCTGTCTATGGATCACAGATGCCTTTAAAACTGGCTAATCAAGAATCAGCTCACTGCACATCACAACTTATTAAAGAGTTTTGAGTAAAATGTATCTCATTAGGAGCAAAATGCATCTGACAGTATACAACGTCCCAATATAAGTATGTCAAGAAATCTGTGGTAAGATGGAGCCTCTGTCAACAGAGACGCTCCAAAGACAAAGTGCTTTAAAGCAGCCTCGTTTCCCGCCCACCCGTCAGGTATGCAGGACTGCTCTACACGTCTGCATACCCCGCCCATACTTCTGTGTTCCGTGTCCCTGCACAGAACTGACACAATGTGAGGTCCACTTTTGTCACTGTAGCACTGAATGAAGAACACTGAGTGAGGGCAGCATGGCTTTACCAGAATGCAAAGGAAACAGGAGCACAAGCTAAAGCTTGCCTCAAATAACTACACCAGCAACAGAAACACACCTGGGCACTTTCAATTTTTGAAAACTAACACTGTCATTTGCACCTGAAAGAAATTTAGAAGTCAGTTTTACTGTTAATCTAAGCAATATATATCATGCAAATTACATACGTGCAGTGTGCTGGTTCCTCGTACAAGCGTAGGGGAGTGCACATGGGTATTATTCCCTGCATTTCCCCACTCTGAAAAATACTTGAAGAAACTTTAAAAAATGCATGTTTAAGGTAGGCCATGTGTCTCTATGTTCAACTGAGAAAAACTAGAGTTTATAATGTAGTTTCAAAATAATTAAATTGTTTCTGGAGGCAAAGCAAATGTGACAGCTCTATAAAAATAACGTTTCCATCATAATTGCTAATTCAAATTAATGTAAGTCCCTTGTTAGGTGCTATGTCTTCTACTCACTGTAGCTTCTAGAAAAGTCAGAGCTTGAGGGAAAAAGAAAATGTAATGGAGAAAAGTCACCAGTCCCATACAATACAACTTGCCTCAGATCCCAGAATCGGTTAGGTGAGAACCTCCCATCTGCACACATCTCAGACCCTGAGACATAGCCTGTTCATCTCACTCAGAGCAACCTTCAGTCTCTAAAAACACAGTAGGGAATGTAGAGGCCAAAAAAGATCATGAGTGGAAACTTTACGAAATAGTCCAGATATACTTTACTGGGGAGAGGTACTTTTGTGCTGAAATGGCAGTTCTCAACCTGTGGGTTGCAACCTCTTTGGGGGTTAAATGACCCCCATCAGACTATCAGAAAATACCAATATTTACAAGTCAAAATAGTAGCAAGATTACAGTTATGAAGTATCAACAAAATCATTTTATGGTTGGGAATCACCACGACATGAAGAACTGTATTAAACGGTTCCAGCATTAGGAAGGTTGAGAACCACTGAGCTAAAAGAAATTATTCTTGGTGAAGTTAGGGGTTTTTTTCTTCTTCTTCAAAAATCCAACACTGAAAATCATTATTAGGCACCTCTGAGTGCATTTCTACATTAATTTTTAAATTTTCAATGTATTTTACAACCTGAATTTTCATTTATAGAATAAATCAAAAAGACAAAATTCTTACTGCACAATATTTAGATGTTTTATTTAATGTTAATAGTGGGCTTCTAACTAAGAAAACACTAATGTAAAAGAATAAACTAGTGGGAAGGTTAAAGTTTATCCTTGCACACACACATTCTCTCTCAACACACGCCCCCTTCTCCTCACTTCAGAACAATTGGCAGTATTAGCAAATAACATCACTTGATGGAAGGTGAGGGGAACTCATTTATAGTGTTCACAGAAACCTAAATCACTAGTGAGTCTGCTAAGATATTAAAGGTCTGGGGAAACCTACAAGTACCAATAGGTGACCTAGGGAAATAAAATGTATTTAAAGAACAGTACATAAAGAATACAAACCTATCAGAAATAAATAAACAACCAAATATCAGCCTCAGTTTTCTTTCTTGATGTCAGATGACTTATCATTAGATACCACTTGCTTTCAAAGGAACCAAGTGATCACTTGGGCCAGGCCAGCCGCCTCAGCCCTGTTTGCAGCAACAGCAGCAGCAGTACTACGTGGATCCAAACAAATGCTGTCAGACAATGCCCCAGCCTCAGGCGGGGTTAGATCGTCCTTCACAGAATATATCTCAGGGTCATAACACAGTCACATTACAGAAGAATAAGTAAAGAGAGTATCTTGACAAGGATTACAAAAGTATGAACTATATACAGTATAATGACAGAAAGCACTTTAAAAGCATCTTACTTTCCTCTCATGAATTCAATTAAAATGTTAATATTCTGAATTTGAATGTTATCCTACATGTAAATCATCAGTCTCTTTACTTCCTAAAACAAACAGTAAGATATAGTGGTCTGGAGTTTGTTCTAGGCATTTTCGAGAAGCCAATCAAACAGCGGCTTGCATCTTCCCTCCCCCGAGGGTCTCTCCAGCACTTGGTAGTATTTAAGCACAGCCTGCAGGACATCTCCCACTTTCCGTCCTTTCTCTTGTAACTGCTTTGAAAGCTAAGGAAGAAGGGGTAACACAAACATTAGCACACATTAACAAAACCATTTGAGGCAACAAAGTTTTTGTTTTTATCCTCAGACAAAACTGGAAATCCTACTGTTTGGCATGAAATATTCTTTCCCAGTTATGAGATCTCCCCTCAACCACCATCCTTTGCCCACACTAAACCTTTTCCTTTCTTGACCTTTAGAAACACATCTCCACACAATGACACTTCAGGATTGCTAGGAGCAGAACCCAAATCTTGGCAGCGGACAGTCTGCACGGGAACCCAGAGTAATTGTCTTTACCTAACTGTCACACCCTCAATTACAAATAAAATAATAATGACAATGTCAAAGTTAATAAAAGGATGTGGGCTTTCTTTCCACAGCATGTAGTGTGGTTTATATTCTGGAAAACACTCCAGACTCAACAGAAACATGGCTTTCTAAGTTAAGAAATGTAATGTTTCAACAAAAAAGCAAGCAAAAAAGTACACAGGGTTTACCACTACAAAACAGAGCATGACCTTACTCATTTTTCTGTTTACTCAACTATGTAAGAATTCTCAAGTTTTAAAAGGCCTGTAAAATAAATTCTGAAAAACTATTTTACTGGAAGTGTTTTCTTTAAACAGTTTTGAGATATAATTCACACGCCATGGGTTTTAGTATATCACTGAACTGAAGACAAGTATAACACAGTCAATACTAGATGTTCTCTTCTCACACCAGGAGGAAAGCCCTCTGTGTCAGAAGCCCCTCTCCATCCTTCATAGCACCTTCCAGTAAAGCACTTATCCACTTGGGGCCTCACAGCTTTGCCTATTTGGGGGTATTTCATAGAAATGGAACTGTGAATTCTGTGTGTGGTCTTGGGCTTAGCACAGGTATCTTGTAGTAAAGCAAGGCTCAGGACCTTACTACTTTCTACTAACCAACAGAGTTCCTTCTCCATTCATTTGCTGTAAGACAGATAGAGATTTCTCACTGTTTTGTTCTGGTTTGTTCAAGACAGGGTCTTACTATAACCAGAATTTGCTTAATTTAGACTAGGGTGGCCTCAAACATATAGTAATCCTCCTGCCTCTGCTTCTGGTGTGCTGGAATTACAGACCTACACCACCAAGCCTAACTCTTATCTACTGTAAGTAATGGTGCCATAGGCATTTCTGAGGAGGTTTCTGTGTCCCCCAAGTGTACACCAAGCAGTGAAATGGTGGGTAACATGGTAATGTTGTCCTTGGCATTTTGGGGAACTGTCAGATGTTTTTCCACCACAGCTTCACCACTTTAGATTCTTACTAAGAACTTTATGAAGAACGCAGTGTCCCGTGTCCTCCGACACTTGCTGTTACCACCTTAACAGTCACCCTGATGGTGGTGAAGTGTGGAATGATTTTGATTTGCATTTTTCCTAATGGCTAGTAAAGTTGAACACCCTTTCATGTCTTCATTTTCCAAAGATATGTAATAATAACTCTAAGTCCATTTTAAAATTGGATTACGTTCCTTTTTATTTTTAAAATGAAGGAGTTCTTTGTATGTGCTAGGGCTAAGAACTTTATAAATAACAAAATTATAAACATTTCCTCTCATATATGAACTGTCTTCTCGCTTTGTTGACAATGTCTTTGAATACAAGTCATTAATCTAGTTTCTCTTTTGTTACCTAATATGTTTATATCTTTTTTTGAAATACAATTGTATGTCATCTTCTATTTATCTTCAAGGTAATACTGTTTGTTCTATTTAATAATGAAAATGTTGAATTTTAATGTATGATTCAGAAAAACAAAGTATTTCTATTATTCTTATTACCACCAAACATAAGCTGTACTTGTTTCAACTGTTTCATATTTCCCCAATAGCCTTGTGGAGTCCTAGCTAGATACAGTCTCTGGGAGTCATTATTTAAAATGGCCATAAACATAATAAAACCTTGCCATTCACAACTGAGCATCGCACTTGACTCAATCAGGCAAAGATCGCTGGGCTAGGTTACACGATGGCAAGGCCTCCTCCTCTAACCACCACCAATCAACCCCATGTAGCTGAGGTCTATCTTAAGCCTAAGTTCTAACAATTTCCCTAGACACATTTCTACTTGATAATTCATTTCTTATTTCTCCTCCTTCAAATAGATGTCTCAAGCTAATCAACTCCCTCCAACAATACTGTCATAAATTTTCAAGTAGAAAATAGAGTATCTTGGGTTATCCTTTCCTGTCCTTTTTGGATTACTCTATATTGTTTAGTCACTGGACTGTTTTACACTACGGTAAGGTTATAATTTTTCATATGGAAAGCTTGGGAAGAACACTCTTAAAACTAAAAACTAAAGCCCTACTAACAGCATGCTTGGTACATACTAAAGGAAAGTATCTAATCTTATATTGGCTTTTCATTATACCAGCCTTCTATTCACATAAAGATGAGAAAGACCTAATTAATTAGGTACAATTATGAATCAGAGAAATAGAATAGCTGGATCTTTTCTAAGAATTCATTAGCTACTTATTACTGACATCGAACTCGTAGGGTTAAGATGTTAGATCAAGTATTTGCTCTTTACAGTATTATAATTAATCCTCACAAACCTGCAAGGTAAATTCTAAATGACTTTAATCCCACATGCAACTTGGAAACCTGAGACATTCACTAACACATCCGTCCAAGGTTATACTTACTGGAAAGTGGCAAATCTAAACCCAACTGTAAGACTCCTACATATTAATAATCTGTAATCAACAAGCATTTTGCTAAACCAACAAAGAAGTTAAGATTATTCCATGGTGTTACTGCTTCCTCACCACCGCTCTAGAAGAGAGGTACTTACTAATATAAACTCCTTCTTTGCAGAGTCCTGAAAATAAAGTTCTGCAACTTCAGCTTCAGAGGCAATGAGCCACTGAAGAATAATCCTTAGCTGTGGGTCTACTGCTCCAGGCTCCATGTCAATGTTCATAATTAGCAGAGGCTTTCCATTCTGCTGCAAATCTAAACAATATGCAATAAAGTTTATTCAATCAACTTTCAAAACTCTAGTCTTGATTTAAGATTCCAGTGAATGCTTTCCTTACCTACTCCATAATGTCAAATACAGCATTTCTAAAGGACAAAATAATGCTAAAACAAAGGAATAATTTTGATCATTTACAGATGGCACAAATGTAAAATACTATTTGAAGTGAATGCAAGTATAATACAAAGTAGAACTGCTCTCAATTTTACTTTGTTAATGAGAATGACATTTTCAATACAAAGGAGACGTCTTAGCTGGATGATGGAACCAATGTCCTGTGAACCAGTGTTGTGTTTAATACTCCTACTCAGAGATAACTGAGTACGAGAAGTATCTATGGTATGCTGCCAGTCCTTAAGCCAGTATGTACTAATAACAGAAAAGTTGGTGAATTTCTTTGTTATTGATGGGCACTTTTCTGTCATAGTATATAAGGCACTCTAGACCACTACTAATCATTTTTAGAATTTGTGTTAGCCTTCTATTCTTAATGTAAAAATTTTGATCCATGTTATACTCAAGAAGTTATTTTTTTGCCCTTTGTGCCAGTATCAATCAAAAGTAGGTGTATGTTTTCTTTCCTACGCAGAATCTACATTTAAAATTAAATGTGTATATGTACTTACATACATGCATGTTTGTGTGGGTCATGAAAGAGAAGGAAGACCCCTGAGAGAAGAGTAAGGTGACGTGAGCAGAAGGAGGACTGTCTGGTAGGGAGAAGCAGCAGCCAAGGGAAGCATGGGGAATGGGCCAATGGGAGATGGCAATGAGGAAGAGGAAAGTATGATATATATTCAGAAATCAACACATGGAATCATCAATCACTTTATATGTTAAACATAAAAAGTTAACTTTGTAAATAGTCTGTATATGTTTATTTGTTTTAAAGGAGGTCTTAAGTATTATGGAACAAGACATTGTATCTGAGGCCCTTAGTAAGCCCTGCAATGTCCCTGGGGCTGGAAGCTGGGTTAATGCTTTTCTACACTGCTAGCGTTTCCTTAGTTAGGTCTGTTGGTTACCTGGCCTGATCAGAAACTTCAACAGAGGTCAAAGCTGATGCCATCTAACCAATAAGTAAATAATTAATTAAATAGGAAAGAAGGAAGGTTTAAAAAGCAGATATTTGTTATTGTAGAAATCTCTAATTTTCTGTCAATCTAAACCAATCTATCTTCTAATGGAACAAATTTCAAAAGTTCACTACAACTTCATACATGAGAGATGCCCATCATCTCAAGAGCTGAGGAATAATCCATCTGAACATAATTAACCTCCTGGTTTCTATATGGTAACAGAAGACATTTTCAGGCCTACTACTAAACCTTTTAAAAAATGAATTATTTTATTTATATTAAGTTGTACCTCTTAATCATTCCTCAGCAAAGTTAGTTAAGTAATAACTAGGTTATTAAAGACCCACAACTTACGTGTGTGTGTGTGTGTGTGTGTGTGTGTGCGTGTGCGTGTGTGTGTATGTATGTATGTACGTGTGTATATGTGTATGTGTATATATGTAGTGTCTTTGGAATAGCTATATTCATGAGTGTTATTAGAAGTATATGACTTTTAACAACTAACATGTTACTGAACAAAACTAAAGCCAATGCTCCCTAGGTCATCACGAAGTCTAAACTTTATAGTAAGGCTGGAGAGATGATTTACTAGTCAAGAACACTGGTTGCTCTTGCAGGAGCCAGATTCGATACCCAGCATCCACAAGCTAGCTCTTAATTGTCTGTAACTCCAGTTCCAGGGGAATTAGATACTGCACACAGATATAGGCAAAATAGTCAGTGATATAAAATAAAAATAAATCTTTAACCTGTACTAGTGGGATGGCTTAGCTAGTAAAGGCACTTGCTTCCAACCTTGAAGACCTGGGTGCAAATCTCAGGTCCCACATGGTAGACAGAGAAAATGGACTCCATGTGAGATGCACGACATGTGGCATTCAAGTGTTTACACTTATGCACACACAGGACACATAAAAACAAATAAATGTAATTTTAAAATATTAAATAACAATAATTTTAAATCTGAGAATTTTAACTTAAGATTGGTTATGTAACCTCCCTGAACAAGAACAGTATGGATAAACTGGCTGGAAACTGAGGAGTTATATCTCAAGAAATTCTCTTCAACATTTTATAGTGTCTCAGTGTGCCTATATTATTGGCATGAGGGTACGAGGTAGAACTCCCAACACAGAACACTAGGCTATCTCCAGACCTCAGGCTTCCTACTTTTAAAAAAATAACAAATTTTCATTAGTTCAAAAATAATTATATTAAACATTATCTTTAATTTAAACATGCTGTTTTATGGAAGATATCATTTTATACTTTTAAAAAAGCAAGATCTGAGGAGGACATTCAAAAACTATAAATACAATGAAAATTTAGGTTCAATATGAATGAAGTAGAATCTCTAGGCTCACTTGGATATTCTAATATAAGAATTAAGATCACAAGCTATGTTCAAAACTTTGCAGCCAATGATATCTAGTGTTGGCATAGTAAAAATTCTGTTAACTAAAGAAGGCTATTTCCTCTAAGTAAGTATATGTATGAGCACAGAATTAGAAGGGGAAGAGAGATGTAGGGACATGTGAAGTCTCTTCCCATGTTTACTTTTTGGCTCATATAAGTTTGACAATTTGAAGGAAACTGTGAGTTTTAGTCTGAGTGAACTCCTCATCCCCAGCTGAGTGACTGTCCTTGTTTGGGACATTGTGAAGTCATTACTGCATGGGCTGACAGGGACAGGTAACTAGGGTGCACTGTGAGGACTGCAGCCCATCTGCTCCTGTTGGTTGCTGGCCTCTTTTCCTCTAGCCACCAGTCCCACTACCATGTCCTTCCTGCATGAAACTCCTTCTCTCTTGGCAAGCATTTTGTCACAGCCACAGAAAGTAAGTAATATACAGAATAATAAATAATATGCTGTAATTACAATAGATTTATTTTATAACATGAGAAGGATTTTAGATTTAAATTTTAAAAAGAAAAATGTATCCTAAGCTTTATGATGTTTCCTACCAATAATCCAAAGCTTATCTGTAAGAAGCATAAATACAAACCATAAAGACTTACACAAACAGACTTAGAGAAACCGTGACTGACCTTCCTCACCGTCCTCCCGCTCATCATCTCCATCATCCGGTCCATCACTTTTCAAAGAAAACAAGAGTAGTTTCAAAAAATGAGGGCTTAATTAGTAATGAATTAAAATCACTTCTCAGAAGAGTAGTAAGGGATGAAATGTTACAATATGACATATGACATTTAGAAGGAGAAAATGGCGACCAAAAGGAAGCTTTGCTTCTCACATTATTTCATGTTAAAGTCTGAATTGCACATGACACCTACAAGAGCTCTATATTATCATGACATTCAAAGCCAAGCGACTTCAGGTGAAGTGTTCTAACCTGGTTTTAAGTAATATACTATCTGAGTATCATAGAATGTCATGGATGATGGAGTACTGCTGTGTCTACTAATGCCATTTATTGTTTTAAAACAATTTTCCTATACTTTTATTATAAATGAAATAGGAAAACAAAACAAAACAAAATAAAAACAACAGAAATCCTGTAGGAAGCAAGCTCTTTTTAATGAAATCATTGGTAGAATGAAAAACAGCAAGCAGAGCAACCCATGCAGACAGTCACACATTTTGCAATTAGATGTCAGTCGTATTTTAGCAAGTTGAAATTTTCATTAGATGTGAATATATTGAGCAGAATCATGTCAAAATTTAGGAGAAAAGCAGGTTGATACATATTGGCTCTCTTAAGAATAATGACATCATGCATTAGTGATGAAAGAGTCATTGGTGTTAAGTGTCTAAACTGGACCAACCTGTCTGATGTTGGAAAGGATAAATTGTCCTCATACAAATCTCCTTCTAAACCAAGACTGCTCCAGCTACTGCTGTTACCATTACTGCTGGAGGGAGAAAAGAACAGAGCTGAACTAGAAAGTGAACAGTGAAGGTCACCTGTGTCCCTTGGAACAGCTTCTGTCCTGAAGCTGGCACAGTGGAGCGGAGCGTCCACAGAGGGCGAGAGGCTGTCACTGCTAGTCCATAAAGGATAACTGAAGATGAGGGAGTCTTTTCATTGTCCTCTAAACAACATGGAATCATTCTAAACTTACATTTATTTTTAAGATTAAAACAATACTGTTAGGGTGATACAATTAGTATCTCATGGCAAACCTTAACATGTAACTTATTAAAAACAACCAAAAAGGCAATCTACTTTCCTCCTCCTCAGTTTGGAGAAGAGTTAAAAAGGTCTTCTGAGACGTCTGAAGAGTACAAAGCAACAGTGAGGTGTAGGAGAGACTGTCGCAAACAGCCTTGGCTGCCTGTTCCAAAGAGCTCATTATGTAAATATGCCAACTAGCTTTATTTCTGACGTTACACACACTAAGCAGTTGGCAAACAGCACATATTTTCTTCAGAAGAAAGCTAGAATAAGCAAGGCTTATTCAAGCAGTACATGTGCATGACTGGCTAGTCACCAAAGTCACACACAGCTCTAGCTTCTTATATTACCTAGCCAGAAGGAGGAGGCAGCTGTATCTACAACTATAGCAGGCACTGTTTGGAAAAAAAAAAAAAAGGCAACCATATTCAAAAACAAAACTATAGGCTACTTTTCAGATTAAAATTTTCAACATGCAACTTAAAAATTCTAATCATTCCTAATTATTAAATAATTAGTAAGCACATTAGTTTGCAGTGATAGGCAGCTTTACTTCCCACTCCCCACTAGTCAATTATAACTTAGCATCCATACAAACCTAAATTTTGCCTCTTTAACATGAACTCACTTCTTGTGCATCAGTAGGTGTTGTTAAGGTAACCAAAGTCATGATTACCAAAAGTTCTAAGTAGTTTCTAAACATCCCCAAATAAATTACATGTCCATTTCACTTTAACAGTATCAAACTTTCACAAACCACAATGCATTAAAGTAAAACAAAGCCATTTTCAGCATATATTAAAACAAACAGTTCCATTATGAAACCATAAAGACAACCCAGTTCACCATCAGTCTGTCATTAGACAAACTAAAACACCGAAAACATAGTTGCACAGAATAGACAACTATAAACAAAAAGGAGAGTATGATCTTAAATCCTATCTATTTTAAGAAAATGATTTTTCTAAAGAATAAAAACCACAAAATTAAAATTCTTACCCATATTTTATTAACAATAAATTTTCAATCTAATTAGTAATAAAATATCCATCATTTAAATTTTAAATGAAATGAGAAGTAACATCTAAGTAACTAAAGAATAAAATGCAGAAATCTAAGCCCCTCTTGCTCCTGTTTATCAAAGTCAGTTATTTATAGAATACTACCTACCTCTAAGTAATACGGCTACCTCTAAGACTATGCATTTCATCTAAA
This sequence comes from Montemys delectorum, assembly GCA_019843815.1. NCBI lineage: Eukaryota > Metazoa > Chordata > Mammalia > Rodentia > Muridae > Montemys > Montemys delectorum. Next base: position 13,485 of record JADRCD010142325.1, on the reverse strand, counting down.
CAGCACACTTTCAAAATAGAAGGGGCTTATTGTTCATTATTTTATACCAGAACCACATGAGTAAACCAGGAAGTATGATCATCCCACCTTGAGCCAATATATATAATTTTGTATGTATGATGTGCTGGGAACTGAACCTAAACCTTGCACATGCAGGTAAGTGCTCTATCTACCACTAAGCTGTAACTTCCTAACTCTAAAATGTTTTCTTTGGAGGGAGTACTTATTTGTTTGTTGAGGCAGGGCCTTGATAAATGGCCCAGGCTGGCCTTGAACTCTGTAGTACTTCTGCCTCAGTCTCCAGAGGGTTATGGCCATAAAACATCACACTTGCCTCTAATATATAATTTCAAAAATATTTCAAGCTATTCAAAATATTTAAGAAACTCACATACACAGGCCAGCTCTCTTTGTGATCAGTTACATATACTTCCTAAACCCTTTTTAAAATCTAATTTTTAAAACTGATGTTCTTTGGGCTGGTGAGATGGCTCAGTTGGTAAGAGCACTGACTGTTCTTCAGAAGGTCATGAGTTCAAATCCCAGCAACCACATGGTGGCTCACAACCACCCGTAACGAGATCTGACCACCCTCTTCTGGTGCATCTGAAGATAGCTACAGTGTACTTAATTATAATAATAAATAAGTCTTTTTTCTTTTAAAAAAAAAAAACTGATGTTATTTACTGAACTTCCCATTGAAAGTGAAAATTCAAAATGCTTAGTGCCAACCTTGGTCTCTGTACCTAAAAGAACAGTAGCCACAGCAAAGATCACTAAAAGACTGTAAAGCTACCTCTCTCAAATGTGGTCCAAACACTGGAACTGAAATCACTAAGGTGCTTCTCAAGTACCCATTTTGAGGCCCCTGCCTCGGCTACTGAGTCAATCTCTGGAGGTTAAGGCTCTGGAAACCTGTGTTCAACAGGCACACTATCAGTCCAGGATGAGTCCCAAGAACTGTTTCCTGTTTAAATCTTAAAACCATTGCAACATCACTAGTTCACTAGTGCACACTGACAGTAGATGAATGAAACACACATCTTCTGACTAGACACTCTCAAGCCAGATGTGCTCCCTACCTGGGTTCACATAATTAATTTCTAAGCCTGAACACATTTGCTCATATTATGTATAATTACTCTGGCCTCAGCCTGATTTGGTTTTGTTATTGTTATGAGGTTTCTCAGCCTGGTTTCTGAGTCATCCATGCTAATAAACTAAACACTGCAGGCAGAATGAAGGCTAGAGCCCAGTAAAAGGCTCCCCCTTGCAACAACTCAGTTAACCCTCTCTAGTTTCTGAGCTTTCTACAAACCCTCTTAAGACTACTGGCTTCTCCCAGTTTAATGTCACTCTTGCTGAGTCTTGGAAGCTTGCTTTTCTTAAAGAAAACAAAACAAAACAAAACTTAAGTGTTACTATAGTGTTCCAGATAGGGAAAATCATGATTTGTGACCTTGTTCTACTGTTCCCATTTTAAAGACTACTTTTTTTTTGCATCTAAATTGTAAAAAATACTGATGTTTCCCATAGCATAACATACACTGTATCTCAAAGATGACTGTTGTGAACAAAGTTAACTAAGAAATTGACAAGTATACAAAACTATTTTATTACAGATTCATGTAAAGTGAAACTTCTGCTTTCTTTGGAGACTCAGTTGTATCATGTGATGTTTTTCTGGAAACTGTTATGAGAGGCTGTTTTGCTGAGGCAGACATGAGAAGATGTTTTGCTGAAAACAGATACACAGTGTGTTTCTGGAAGCTGCCTGGAAAAAAGGGCGTGTGATATTTTACTAGAGCAGATCTTGAGAGAACACGTGATGTTTGGAAAGGGTATAAATATAACCCTCAGACAGTGGACTACGCTGTGGCATTGGTTCTCCTTGCCACTCTTTGCTGGGCTTCACTGGGCTTTGCAGACGCTGGTCTTGGCTGACAACACTGTGGCACTGGTTCGCCTTTCCTTCTTAGCTGATTTGTCATGACCTTATAGAGAGAAATACATCGAAGAACTTCTGGTGGTATTCTGGGTGGCTTATCACTTCTGTGGACTTGAGCTGACTGGCCGAGCTTCACAGTTTCTTTGGATTGAACTGTTGTTGCTGATTTGTGAATGGTGTTTGTGAGCAGATGGAGATTCATGTGAACTAAATACTAATATCCTGACAATAAAGATTGGGATCACCCCAAAGAACTATTTCTAAACATGTCCACATTCCCTTTTGCCCTACTAACTTTTCCTTTCCACTACCTCTGGTTGGTGATGTGCTAAAAGGGTGGTTAAAGCATTTAGTAACCCTTATTAAAGTAGGTTTTTAAAAATCTAAGCCTACACAATATTTGTATTTTCAATCTAAGAAGCCACATAAATGCTCAGTATTTTGTTCCTAGCAGAAGTCCTGTCCCTAAAGATACGATTTAGTTTAGCTTGTGTCGAAAAAAACTAGAGTTATAGTAATGCCTTTTATAGACACCCAACTGCCCTTCTCACTTTCTGATGAAGGTATGCTCTTTAAAGCAATAAATTATACTCCAAGAACATCTATAAAAGCTTAAAATGTAAATAAAATACAGTACTGCAGTATTTTTTCAGGTCAGCTGTCCGTATATACAAAGAATATTAGCTCTGCTCCCTTACTGTATTTAATAAGTGTCAAAGCCATTTAGAAGCCAGGGATGGCAATATAATCCACAAGCCTATAATCCAGATCCTGGAAAGTTAAGAGAGAAGTTTAACTTCAAGGCTAGACTGAACTACACCAGAAGAGAGCCATCCCCTCAAGAAGAATTAAAGTAAAAACAACAAAAAAGCCACATAAAACATTGGAAGTATAGATTTCCAAACTGAGAGTTTTTAAATAATGAAAACCCGCTGCTCACTTTTCTTAAGTATAGAGACTTCTATCACCCAATTGACTATAATCAGAGTTACCTTTCACTGAGATGGTGAAAACTGCTGCTTTCATCTTGATGGTCATCCTCAAAACTTAAGTTGGACCAGCTACCCGTGCTGTCCTCTCCAACACTGAGATTCATCTGTTGGCTGCCAAATGACTCAGTTGACTGAAAATCTTCTAATTCTTTTGAACTAAGAAAAGATCATATGGCAATAATTAAAAAAAAAAAAACAATTGAAACATCACAGATTGTGACAAAGAAATAAGATGATAAAGCTGACACTAAGGAATTATACCCCTAGTCACACTAACATCCCTAAACACATCACTGCATCTGCAAATAATGAAGACTGAACCCCAGCACAGCAAGGACCGCATCTGCTACCTAGGCGATATCCTGATGTCTCTACATTTGGTTTAAAGCACTTCACACTTTCAACAGGACACTGAGCAAAAGCACACCTTACTACAAGTTTTAAGCGCATCATCTACCCTATTAAAAACAGTACCTTCGTTTGGATCTAAAAGAGCCTGCTTCTGGCTTTTAGTATAAGAAAGGTAGTTTGAAATTCTAGCAGCATCAACTAAGCCTATATTCAAACTAGACAAATCTCTTCAGAACATGAATCATGAACATATTTCTTAGCAGGAAGTGATGTTCTGGCATTTGGGAGGTGTCTCTGTGATTCAAGACCAGCCTGATCTACATAATTCTAGGCCGGCCAATGCTACATAGTAAGGCCCTGACTTAAAACAAATTTTTTTTAAACAAAGAGACATTCATACTTTATGACATAGTTAAAAAAAAAAAAGACCATTTAGAGCAACTAAACTGATTGTTCAATCTGTATATCATCAACACAGTTCTAAACAGCGATGCTTAAGCATGAAGAGAAAAAGTATCAGTTTTCTGATCAAAGCCTTCCATTGGCTTCCAAACATCATGTATGTATAAGCTGGTCCCTCACAATGCCCACTTCTTACCTGCCATCCTCCGAGTCGAGTCACTCTACAGCAATGCACACATGCCATCCCAGCCCTCTGCTTGGAACACAGGACCCCCAGATCTTGGAGAACAAAGTTGTTTTTTGGTTTTTTGTTTTGTTTTGTTTGGGGTTTTTTTTTAATTTCTGGCCTGTTTCAGTTTCTTTTATATCCCTAACACCTAAAATAAGCCCTAAACTGCCCTTCCCATTTTTAAGGCACTTCTCAGTTTGCATTTAAGATCTAACAACTCAGTTAGGCTTGACACTCCAAACACAGATATCTTACATTACAACTTTATTTTATTTAACACTTTTTCCTGTTACCTTCATAGGAGGAGACTAAAAGAGGGTTTGTAATGACTACTAGGTAACTGGATTCATGGTAACTGAAAATAAAGTCTAAATCCATTATTGTTTTAAAATTCCACTATTTTATGCTTTCCTATTTGATATTCATATGGCTCCCTGGTAAGCGTTATGAGTTTGTAATGTCCTATTATATATTCTACCATTATTAAAACAATTATGAGAAAAGGAACATTATTAAAACAATTCAGTTAACATCTTAGTGAACAATCTATTTGAATCAATCATTCTTCAACCTTAAATCATCTTAACTTTATAAAATGCGAGGCAGAACTATATACAAGTGAGTGGACTCTGCAGTTCTTACAGAAGCCTGGCACAACTGCTTAAAAGAGACACAAGAACAGAAATACAAAGAAAGAGCCTGCAAACAGCAGCCTAGACAAAAACGAGCTTAAGGAAGAACCCAGGTGTATTACTGGCCGGGTCTAAGGAAGAAAATGAATAGTCTGAAGCTGAATAGCAAAGTTATTTGCTGAGTCCTGCAAGTGAGGGCTTAGGAATGACCATCTAGTGTCCTCTTCTGGAGCTGCTGTGACAGAGGAAGAAGAATAAAAACAGTCCAAAGCCATGTGTAAAAAGTTGTCTCGACCATAGAAACAGACATTAATCTCAGAGTAGTAAATATACCAGTCTAAACTCTTGAATAAAATTCACCAGTTTCTTTTATTCTATTTACCTGCTTCTTAGTTCTGTGAACTGATGTTATTGTGCTTTTTCTCACCTTCCAGCCCTATAAATGAATAATTACTCTCAAAAGGAACTGGGAAACAAAAATCTCATGTGAAAACCATGCATAGGATATGAAGCCACATACAAATGCAGCAGAGAAGATTTTTGTTAAGAAAGTTAGGAAGAAAATAAGTAGACTTTTTTATGAACAGAACCTAAACATACAGGGCAAAGTTAACTTCTCATTCTATTACAAGACTCCACAGAAAATTTGAAACCTACCTGCTAACAGCATGCCTGGCACTGGTCACAGCTGTTGTCATGATTTCTGCAGTAAGGCTTTCAGCAAAGCTAATGCCATCTTGTCCGATTCCACTATCAGCTGCCAAACTCGTGTTGCTCAACTCTCTCTCTGCTTTCTCAATAGCTTCAGCAACTATCTTCTCTGCAAGCACCGCCCTTTTATCAAGATTAACATGAATTTGAGGTACATCAAGATGAAAAATTCTTGATTTCTGACAGATGCTACTAAGTTTTGAATGTGAACTTGGCTTAGCACTAGCACATGGACTCTGCTTTGAAAAGAGCTGAGCAGAATTTCTGGTGCAACCATGGAATTCCTTAAGGTCACAGTATCTGCAAGCTTCATTTATAAGTGGTGACAATTTTTGTGTGTAAGTAATCCTGTCTGCTGATGTTGTGGTCTCTGAATTATGGAAAACCGCAGGTCCTAAACTTTGCTCTAAAGTGTCACCCACTACTTTTCTAGCATACTGTTCTAAAGCTTGAGCATTCTCTCCACAACTATATCCACTTAAACTGCCTGTATTCTGGCAAAATCCATTGTTTTGCAAAGGTTGGCAAGACTTTGAAAATTCTGGTCCAGTAACACTCTCACTGCTGTCAACACATTCAGATTTTTCAAAAAGACAACCATTTGTTGAGGATTTTGGCAAGTCAACTTTAGGTGCTGTCAGCTGTTTCTTTACATCTCTTGTTATGCTGCTAGCAAGAGAGGCTGAAAAACTGTACAGTTCAGAAAGTTCATTTCTACATGGATCCTGTGTCTTTTCACACATCTGGTATTTGCAAAGATGGCTACCATCTCTTTTTCTTTGTCTGTCTATTGCTTGGTGATGCTCTTTACTTGAGAACACCAATGGTTCCTTGTTTATTTTCCCATGAGAGCTGTGCGGAGGGAACAGTTTCGAACTGCACTTCATTTTTCCTGTCTTAGCTGCCTCTTGCACTCCTGCCTTGACAGACCGGTAGGCTAGTCTACTGGCATACTGATCCATGATTAGCTCACTATTGCCACCTTCCTGTTGTAGCACTTGAATAACATGCCCTGCATATTCATCAGTCACACTTTCACAACTAGGATACTTGTATGTCAGACCTGGCATGCAACCTGGTACTGAAAGAACACATGTACCGACTTCTCTTGGATGTGCAACATCCTCCACATCCAGATTCTCTTCTGCTTTACCTCGGTCACAAATGTTCCTCTCATGCCTGAAAAGCATACAACTTCTAGCATTTGCAATCTTCTCAGCTTCTGCAATGACATCAGCTGCCATATCACTTGCAAAAGTGCATGTCTGTATGTTTTCATTTGAATGACTTAAAGCTGGCAGCACATTTCTTTGACTCAGCCCATTTAAGTGAGGGTTTTGAATCTTGAATTCTTGAGTGATTTCATGATCTAAGTGAGAGGCTGCCACTTCAGTTGCAAGAGAAATGATGTGTGTAGCTAACGCTTCTGCAAACTGAACTTTTCTCCCCAAGTACTCTGACTTTACATCCATTTCTGGGTGTTCTTCACCTTCACTGCTCTCAACTTCTTCTGAAAGAGAGCGCATGAGTTTCAACATAAACTCTTCCTTTTCTATAGTAGTTTGTTCATTCTCAGATAAACTACCAACAGATGAGTTGTGAGGTGTTGAAGGTGGTGTCGCAGGTGCAAATTCTTTGGCTAACTCCCCTTTGAGTTGTTTGGTTAATTTTTTGATGTCCCATTCAGAACTAGTCTGGGATGGGACTAAAGGAGTTGACGGGGGAGTATCAGGTATTACACTTCTGTCTCTGATTTTCTGCTTATCTTCCACATGCAAACTATCTGCACAGGTGAGCACTGCAGATGATAAAGTCTGTGAGTGACGGAAAGAGCTTTCCTGTCCAAAAGACAAGGGCTCAAGTGCAGTATTCACCAAATTGTGCCTTGTCACTGCTTTGTCCTTCATAACTTCCTTCGAGTCAGAGTTCTGACCTGTCGTCATTGAACAAGGTGGCAGTGTCTCTAAAGAAAATCCAAAACTCATAGAATCTTTACATCCTGGAACATAATAGTTTCCGACCAAGAGTGAACGGTGAGGTGAGTTATCTGAAAAGTCAAGGAATTTGGGAGTTTCCCCCAAGGTCAACTGTGATCCTTCTCCAAGAACAAGCATGTGCTCCTTACTACCTGGCTTTTTATCTCTACTTGGAAGCACTGACTTGCTTTTGTCCAGGGAATGTTTAATAATAGTCCTGGATAACTGCTCAGCAAACATGTCCTTCCTGCTAGTTTTGTTCTGTTGTGGTACTGCTTGGTCACAAAGGGAAAGAGGACAGGCTTTTCCCTTTATTGTATCAACAGTTTTTGTAGCTTTGAAAGATGCCATGGACTCTAAGGTTTCATTTACTATTGTATGGACCATTGCTGCGGAAAAGTTGCTAATAATCACAGGGTCACTCATTAATTTTGAAGGACTCTGCATGTCGAGATCACCTTTAGTTGGTTTGAAGTCATTCTGGTTGCACGGAGTGAGTTCTGAAGGTAGACAGGTATTTCTGAGACAGTCCACTTCCTCTGCCCTCCTTTCTATGGCAATGTGCTCTTGGGTAGAACTACCATTTGCTTTACTATGCTCAGATGAAAGAGACTTGGACTGATACAAAGTAGATGACATATGATATGGGAGAAGAGCACTACCTGCCAAGGGCACTGGTATGGAAGTGACAATTCCTGAGGTACAAAACAAAGCCTGCTGCACTGTGTACTCCTTCTTATGTTCCTGCATTGGTTTTGTCATCATAACTGCTTGACTGCTAAAGGATGAGGAAAATGTAAAGGTCTGCGTAGGCGACAGTACTCTTTCTGCATTCACGTACTTGACATTACCCATAGAAACATTAACTGCTGCCTTTGTTGTAAAGGTCACGTCAGTCTGTGACAGCTCTATGAATGCTTCTTGTATTACAGATTCAGACAAATCTTTGGCATACGACTTCACGACTTTGTCTTCAAAGTCAAATGACTGGCACTGTGAAGATGCAGGTGTCTGAGGACATGAAAACTGGCACACTTCCATGATACCTTCAAAAACAAGCTCTTCAGCAAGGTCTGCAGCAAACCTAGCAACTGTGTTTGTAAACATCTGCTTTTTCACATACTGTAAGTCTTTCAAGGCATTTGATAAGGCTTCACTCACCAAAAGACTGGCCAGGCTACCAATGGCTTGTTTTTTTAGTGAAAATGCACACTGCCTTCTAAGTTCATTAAATGCCATCTGAAATACAGACGATGTCAATTTGACAGCTAAATGGCACAATGCATTGGTACATGAAGAAACTCCTTTCTGTAAGTCTTTAAACGCACTGCCCAAACTTTTCCCCACAAGATCTGCTGCAAACTTCTGAACGCTATCTGTAATCACTGAAGATTTTCTGCATTTACTTTTTTGATCAGAGTCTCCATGCTTAAAAGTTACAGTATTATTTCTTCCCCTTTTAATACAATTAAGATCTGATATTGTGTTTGCATGTTGAGTATGAAGAACTGAGCCTAGTACTTCGCTTGAGAGATTATTTGCATAATCTTCGTAAGCGCAGTAATTTTCACGATTCCTGTTTTCACTAGTGTCTGTTTGGCAGAAACATTCAGCGGGAGTACAGCTTCCAGGAGGACTAAAAGCAGAGGTTCGAATCGGGCTGAACAAGCCGCTGTCCTCTGCTGCCATCACTGGCCGAGGGGAGTCTGGAGCATCACACAGGTGACCATATGGAGACTCAGGCTTGCGAGGAGTTGGCTTTCTAACATTAGCTGGAAGAGCTGGGCACTCAAACTTGAATTTCTGAGGATTCATACAAGATCTTTCATATTTGTGGCCTATCTTCTGTGATGACTTCCCTATGACAGGATCTTCCATGAACAGGTAAGTGTCCAAAGTTTGCTCTAGTTCATCAAACTGATCAAAGCTATCAAAAAACTCACTCACTTCTGAGTCTGAATCCTCTACATCATCTTTTGTCACAGGGATTTCAGGCAGCTCAAGTTTTGCTTTCAAACTTTTTTGATATCCCTCTTCATCCAAAAAAATCACAGGACTTGGGCTTGAGCACTCAGACTCTGAGGAGTGGACAGGAGAAGAAGGAAAGAATGCCTCTTGTGAGTCCTTGCCTTTATCTGAGGCACTGGGTGACCTGTAGAGACTCCTTTGGGCCCAGGGCTCTGAAACCGACATTGTAACCGATGTTTTCACAGAAGCCACTTCTTTTCGTCCCAGAACATTTACTGAAGATGAAGGTTTAGCCAATGACTTTGGTGATCCGTAACTAACCAGCACTTTAAAATCATGGCTTTCTAAATGGTGACCTGAAGTAGTCTGAGAGGCAGCATCACACCGGCTCCTTAGTGTAGAAATATTTATTTCTATAGGAAAAGAATAAAATACTTACATTATTCTAAAAAAATTGTTTTAAAACACTGGCATTAAACACACAATGTTTACATCATGAATGTTTTCTACATGCTATTTAACAGAAAGTTCATCCCTAGTAACATTTGCAAGTACATCTTTTAATAATAAAATAATCCCTTTTTACCCTATGCCTTCAGATATACACATATGGGAAACTCAGCTCCTTGTCATTTGTTAGAAAAATTACTAGTGACTGCCAGCTAACTGCTCTGATAACTGAACACACCAAAGTGCTAAATACTAGGTTATGAGGTAATCAAGGCTTAAGCAATACAACTGTAACACTGACCTTAAATATCACAGGAGAATTAATTTTTTTAATTAAAAAAACCTATTAAAATGTTTAAACTAGGTCAAATTTCAAAATAAATTTCAATTGTTAAGTCTCCTTAAAATTTCAAAACAGAACTTTCAACTTCAACCTATTTTTAGGAAAAAGTCTAATAAAAGGCACACACCATCATTATATAGCTTTGCATTCTCTTCCTCCTCTAACTGCTCAAAAGCAGTAACAAAGTCATCCTCTATGGAAGACACAGACTGGTTCGTATCATCATCATCTTCATCAGTGGTCTCAAGGTGGTGCTTCTGATGCAAGTGCATGTCCAGGGTGTGTCTTATGCCAGCAGCATATTTACTTAGGAGACTAAAGATAAAATCAATTCTGAGTCCTGGTAATGTAGGTGACACTCTCATGACACAAAGCATTCCCGAATGATGACTCTTGGGAGAGATGGAAGATGATAAAAATCAGTTTTAATTTTAAATATAAAACATCTTCTGGAAGTAAAGCCTAAAAATAAACCTCAAGGGGGCGGGGGGCACAAGAAATGCATGCATCCTGAAAGTTCCTTCATTTTGTAATGTTTAATGATTTTAAGTATTTAATTTCCTGAAGTTATCTAAAGATATGTATTTATTTTTATTTAAAACTCACTTTAATATTTTTCCTTTCCAATTTTTTTTCTCTCATATATCCAAATTCTCCCCAATCTAACTCCTTAGATGTTATAGAACCTACTATCACTCTAGTCTCTTGGGCAATTATTTTTTTCTATTACTGTATGTTTGTAATATGTCCCCTTTAATATTTACCAATCTCACCCACTACACTATGAATGGACAGAAGTCAGAATCTAGTTTACTTGTTATTCCATTTCCTATAGCTCCCAACATGTCACCTTCCCTTCTACCACAAGAGAACTGTCCTTATTTCTTAACTTATATTTCTCCAATATTAAAAACTACAATCATGGTTACAGCTTTAAGAACATGAGCCATTAGTCTTCCCTATACACACTGCATTTTAAAATTGATAAATGATGTCTTTACAAAAAAGAAACCAAATATAACAGCTAATTGTACTTTATGTCCTAGCAAATAAACCAAGTGTTTAAGACTGAACAACACAATCCCAGGAACAAGACACAGCTCTAATCATTAGAACTCACGAAGAACAAAGTGGTACTTCATAAGCTGGAGTAAGTTCTCCAAATTGTAAATGTCTTATTTTTACACAACTGTAAATGTCTTACACTTCCTTAAATGCAAAGCCTTTTTCTTTGATACATTATCAAAATACTTAGTGGTGAACCAAAGACTGTTTTATGAAAACAGAATTTTACATAGAAGATCTTTAATCAGAAAGTTAACTGAAGTCCATTTTTTATAACATTCAGCTTGCAGCACACAAATGTGGGGCAGCCATAAAGCAGGAGCAGTCCCTCCAGTTATACAAAGAAATCTGAACAGAAATACTTCACTAAAAGTTTGCATACCACTGACAGAACTTCACTGGCAGGAATTTAGTTTATAAGCCATGATCAAAATTATTTTATACTTCAAGGCTGGCAATGCTTTGTGAGCTAGACTTTTTATCAATACCATTTCCTTAAGACTAAATTAAAACTAGGAAAGCTTCAATCACTATTACTGAGCAAATATAGTAAAAACCTGCCCTGAAAAAGCAGATTAGAAATGATCCGCCAGTTACCTGATTTAGAGGACTACTGCTTACATTGGTGTCCTTCATACAAATGATTTCATTTTCACTTAGACTGCAGAAATGGAGCGAATTCAGAAGATCTGGAAGTTCCAGTGAAACTGCAGCTAGATCCTAATTTTAAATAACAGTGACAGTAATGAACAATACTACAGAGTAACACTGTCAAGGTTTCCACAATGTTGTCCACATCCAAACCTTATGAAGTGTACTGGTCAATGAATTGTCTGCTTTGTAACAGGTCACATACATACAGTTTACCTAGAGTCATTTTTTAACTCACAAATAAAGCAAAGGCTACTTAGTAAGGCTTTAGATCCTTGCAAGCATTTTGCTACTGAGCTACCTTATCAATCTTAACAGGACACCTCACACATCCATGATGGTCAGCATTTCAATGTTTTTAGCAGTTGTCACCCTCAAGTCCTCTAGTTTGACTCTGAAGTTTTTCATATAGAATTCTTAGCTACTGAACACCCTTCTTCAGAGACTGAGTTTTACCTTTCACTTTTTCCAAAGATATTGTAGTAAGCCTTCAAAGAGCTTATGCAGGTTAAAGAAAAGCTAGCTTTTTTTTTCGGTTGCCTTCCTTTTAAAAAAAGAAAAATATTTTTTTCCAGCTCAAAGTTCCCTCCAGTCTTTGCCCCGCAGAGAGTAGAGGCTTCATACAGGTGGTCCCGTCTACAGCTCCTGAGGGCCACTGGAGTTATGTTGTTTGTTTTGTTTTTGGAATTGTGTCACTCTGTAGGTGAAGCTGGCCTCTGAGCCACAGCTCTGTACCATGTGTTGTTCTGGAGAGTGTGCCCTCTCGGGTCCTGCTGTCCAGGCTGTTTCCTTCTGGCTATGGAAATCAAGACAGATTGCAGAGTGTACAGGTATACTCACCAGAGAGAACTACTGCAGAATAGCTAGTTTTCTAGCAGCAGTACAAGGAAAAACTATCTGCAATGATTTGTCCAACTGTCAGAAAACCTTTCATTGATCCTAACCTCAAGTGTCAGTCCCCCTATAAATGCCTAAATGAAGTGGGCTATAAACTTGTGCACACATTAATAAATATGTAAAAACTGAGACCTTTTATATTTAAGTCTACTTCACTAAAAGTACAAGAACCTTACTACTGAAATCAAATTATGAAAGCTGTTAAAATATACAAATGTTACATGCAATATAATGAACACAATCAAACGGCCTGTGGTTTAAAGATTTCAGATAAATTATTTTAATAGTGACATCTAAATCTGATTTCCTTAGCAAGAATTATCAACAAAAGCTAGTGATGGTAGTGCACAGTTGTTATCCCAGCTTTTGGGAGGAAGAGGCAGCAGGCTTTCTACAAGTTTAAAGCCATCGCAAGGATATCTGACAAGACCTTGTCTCACAAATAACAACCAAGAAATCCTTAGTAAAAATGCTGAAACTGAAGATGTACAGACCACACTCAAATGTTATCTTTGTTTTGGCGGATCAGGGACAGAGACTCACTATGTAGCCTTGGTTGGCCTGGAACACACTGTACAGGCCAGCCACTGGTCCTTAACTAAATAAAGTTCAGTCTGCCTTTACCTCCTGGGTGCTGGAATTAAAGGAATGCACTATTATGCCTGGCTTCAAATAGCATCTTTTAGGTTTAAAAGATACCTTAAGATCAGTGTAAAATTTGAGCACTAAAGTAAAATTTTCAGTCTCCAAAATTTAAGGAGTCCCTCACAGTCTTTGCCAAGTGAATAAATTGTCCCCACCTGCATATGAGCAGCATCTGTTTCTTCATTAAAGCCCAGAAATGTGACCTGAATTAAAAAAAAAAAAAAA